>JAREIS010001151.1:0-46118 GCA_030060385.1 Muscicapa striata striata
GAGGCGCCAGGCAGCTCCACGGCGAGGAATCCAACGGGAGGGAAGCCGCAGATCCAGCACCAGGAGGGGCTGCAAACGCACAGCCCGGGATCTGAGGAGGAAAGACTCCAGCCTGGGCCGGGCAGGCGTCGGAGATGGAGCCAGAGCTCAGACCTGGTGGCATGAGCAGCTTTTCGTGATGGGAGAGAAGCTCCCACAAGTGCTCAGAGTGTGGGAAGAGCTTCAGATGCAAGTCCTCCTGATCCGCCACCAGAGGATCCACACTGGGGAGAGGGCCTCATGAGTGGGGGAGTGGGAAGAGGTTTCACACCAGAGGCAATCTCCTCCTGCACCAGCGACGCACACAGATGAGCCCCTTCCGCTGCCCCGACTGCGGGAAGGGCTTCCAGGCGAAACCACACCTCACCAACCACCGCGCATCCACACCGGGAAAAGCCCACGAGTGTGAGGAGTGTGGGATGAGCTTCAGGCAGAGCTCCACCCTGATCAGCCACCAGAGGATCCACACTGAAGGATCCACACTGGGAAGAGGCCCTACGAGTGTTCTAAGTGTGGGAAGAGGTTTCACACCAAGTCTGATCTCGTCAAGCACTACCAGACACACACAGAGGAGAGGCCCTACGAGTGTCCTGACTGCGGGAAGGGCTTCAGGAAAAACTCCCACCTCATCACCCACCGGCGCATCCACACCGGGGAGAGGCCCTACGAGTGTGAGGAGTGTGGGAGGAGCTTCTCCGACAGGTCAGCCTTGACCCAACACCAACGGAGGCACCGGTAAGGGAAGCCCTGCGAGTTCCCCGAGTGTGGGAAGAGCTTCATGCGCTGCTACAACTCCATCCCCCACTGCAGGAGCCACGTTGGGCAGAGCCCTGGTGACCCACATTCCCTGGGATCCATGTTGGGAAGACACCTGGCTGGTTATCCTTTTGTTTTTGCCTTAAATTTTCTCTCTTCTCCATCTCTTTGTGGTCCAAAAGCCAAGAGGGATCGATCTGTCACCTCAAAACCAATCAAATCCCACTGAAAACACCTCAATTTTAATTCAAAAGGGCTCAATCCAACTTCAAAATGCCTTGTTCCCTCCTCAAAACAACTCAATCCCACATGAACCTTCCTGGATTCCAGAGCCACCCGGGTGAGAAGGCGTTGGAAGGAGATTGGGAGAAGTGGGATCCAAATTTGGAGCGGTGGGATCGGAATTGTGTGGGTCTGACTGGTGGGATGGATTTGATAGTAAATAAAACTTTGACAATTCCTGATTTCTGTCCCATTCCCTTTCAGTCAGTTCCAGTTCTGTTTGCAGTGGCACCTTCTCAGCTGATTGTGTTTGTGTCCTCCTTTCTCTCCTGCCTCTCTCTGCCTGCTCTCTTTCTCTCTCTCAGGGTCTCCCTTGACCCAGGGCAGCTCCCACCAAAGACCCTGCCCTTATTCAATTCCCAGTGCAGGAGCTGCAACAGCCATGGGTGAAGTTCTGAAGGCTGGCAGTGAAATGTCCCTGTAAGATCTTGCTGCACTTGGCTTTTGGCCCCTTCTGAAGAGCTTTGCCTTCAAGGGCAGGAACATCTTTTCCTGGCTGGGAACTGGAATTCCAGAGCCTGGCAGTGTGAGCCATGCAGGACCATGCAGACTGGGATCATGGGGGCTGGGGTCACATGGGCTGGGATCCTCCAGGCTGGGACTGCACAGACTGGGACCAGATGGATCAGGGCCATGCAGGCTGGGATTGCACAAACTGGGATCACATGGACCGGGATGGCTGCACCACAACGATGCGAAGCAAGGTGGTCCCGCCCCACCCAGGGGTGCCTCCCAGTCCTGCCCAGTCCTTTGTGGGGGCGCAGCAAAAACTCCTCAGAGTGAACGTGGAGGTCCCAGAGCACTCCTGGTGTCGGTCTCTGTCCTGGTCCCAGTCTCAGTCTCAGGGTGCAGCAGTCCTGGACTGCTTCATGTGCTGATTCCTGTCCTTGTCTGAATCCCGTTCCCAGAGCAGTGCTGGCCTTGGTCTCAGTCTTGGTCATGTACTGGTGCCAGTCTGGGTGCCTGGTCTGGTTCTAGTTTCAGTCTCGGTCTTCGTTTTGAAATGGTCCCAGTGCTAGTACTGGTGCTGGTGTTGATCCCAGTGTGCTCCCAGTGCCAATCTCAGTCTCAGGCCTGGTCCTGAAACGGTGCCAGGGTTGGTTCTGGTTCCAGTGCCGCTGCCAATCTCAGACCTGGAGTTCTCCTGGTGTCGGTGCTGGTCCTGGTCTCAGAGCAGTCCTGGAGCGCTCCCAGTGCCGGTCCCAGTGTAGTTCATGGTTTTAGTCTTGCTCCTATTGGCATTTCTGGGGCCAGTTTTGGTCTCAGTCCAAGTCCCAGTGCCTGTCTTGAAGAGGTGCCAGTCTCGGCTCCGGAGTTTGTTCTGGTCCCAGTCTTGATCTCCATCCTGGTTCTGATGCCAGTCTCAGTACCAATCCCAGGGGATTTTATAGATGATTGAGAGAGAGACAGGGACTAGTGACTCGTGATCAGAGTCCAAATTTATTGTGAGCTATATTTGCTTATACACCATTTTTAGGAAGGCAGGAATTTTTGACTACATTCATTGGGTTAAACATCACCCAGACAAACTTTACATTTCTGTTATTTAGTTCAATCTTCTTTCCTGTCACCAGTCTTATCCAATCTTCTTGTAATCTTTAAAGATCTGTTTGTTCTTGCCAAGGTGTCCTGGTTATCAAACTGCAAATGCCAATTAAATTCACAGCACTCTCTGTCTCAGTTTCCACAGTGCTGGTCTCAGTCTGGGTCTGATAGCGGTGCCAGTCTCGGTGCCAGTGCCAGTTCTGTTTTCAGTCTTGGACTCAATGTCGGTCTTGGTCTCAGTTTTAGAGTGGTCCCAGTTCCAGCACTGCTACTGGTCCCGGCATTTGTCCCAGAGTGCTCCCAGTGCCAATCTCAGTCTCATTTCTGGTGTCGGAGCAGTGCCAGTCTCAGTTTTTGTACTGGTGCCAGTCTTGGTGCTGGTTCTGGTGCCACTCTTAGTCTCATTCCTGGAGTCCTCCCGGTGCTGGTGCCTGTCCCAGAGCAGCCCTGGAGCTCTCCTGGTGCCCGTCCCAGTGTCGGTGCAGGTCTCAGTCTTGGTCCCAGTGCCAATTCTGGGGCTGGTTTCAGTCTCAGTCTTTGTCCCAATCTTAGTTCCAGTTCTGGAGTGGTGCTGGTCTCAGTTCTGGTGTTGGTTCTGTTCCCACTCTTGGTCTCTGTAGTGAATGGGCCAGGAGACCAGCTCCTTTTTCAGGGCCTTTATTGAAAATCAGCTCTGGGTGGGGCCCGAGGGGTCGCGCACAGCATCACCTCCCGGGGACCCCCCGATGTCCCCCCGAGGGCCATCTGTGACTCTGGAGCCCGGCAAGATCCAAACATCCCCCCCAAATATCCCCAAACCCAGGGACCCTCCGGGATATTTGGGAACCCCCAGAGCCCCCCAAATCCCCTATAGACAAGCCCAAATCCTCTGTAGAGACTTTCACCCCATCCCAGTCCCCTATAGATCCCCTAAAGGTCACCTATAGACCTCCCAGACACACTTTATGGACCCTGTAGAGCCCCCAAATCCCCTTTGGAGACCCCCAGAAAACTCCCAGGGCCATAAAGCTCCCCCAGACCCCTATATATTCCCTATAGACCTCCCAACGCCCCAAATCTCCTCTAGACAAGCCCAAATCCTCTACAGAGACACTCAGCACCCCCCAGTCCCTAAAGATCCTCTACAGACCTCCCGGAGCCCCTTTGGGGACCACACAGAGCCCAAAATCCCCTTTGCAGAAGTCCCCCAGGGCCATAGAACCCCCCCAGCCCCCTACAGACCTCCCAGAGCCCCTCAAATCACCTATAGACAAGCCCAAATCCCCTATACAGAACCCCAGAAATCCCCAGGGCGGTAAAGCCCCCCCAGGCGCCTGGAGATCCCTTTTAGATCCACTATAGACCTCCCAGAGCCCCCAAATCCCGGATAGAAAAGCCCAAATCCTCTATAGAGACCCTCACACCCTCCCAATCCCCTATAGAAATCCCAATCCCCTTAAGGGACCCCTCCAAATCCCCTATAGAGAAGCCCAAATCCTCTCAAGAGACCTTCAGCACCCCCCCAGTCCCCGACAAAATCCCTAAAGATCCTCTATGCACCTCCCAGACCCCCTTTAGGGGCCCCCAGAGACCCCAAATCCCCTCTGCAAACTCCCAGAAATCCCCCAGGGGCGTAAAGTCACCCCCAGGCCCCCATAGATCCCCTATAGACCTCCCAGACCCCTTTAGGGACCCCGCAGAGCCCCGAAATCCGCTATAGACAAGCCCAAATACTCTGTAGGGGCCCTCAGACCCCGGTAGTCCCCTATAGATGCCCTATAGATCCCCTGTAGATCCCCTATAGATCCCCTACAGCCCCACCGTAGGTTTCGGACACGCTGAAGCCGGGACGGGGACCACAGGTAAAGATGGCGGCGCCCTGGAAGCACTTACGGGTGTTCTGAGCATGCGCGGGGAGAACGTGCCAGGAGATGGGCGGGGCTTAGAGGGGGAAAGGCGGGGCGAGCCCAGCGGGGCTGCTGGACCTTCTGAAGAGGAGGCCCCGGGCTCATCCTGCAACTGCTCCGGGGTGGTTTCAGAGGATCACCAAACCAGCAAGGTTGGAAAAGACCTTGGAGATCATCGAGTCCAACCCGTGCCCTGACACCACCTTGTCTCCTCTGAGCCTTCTCTTCTTCAGGATAAACAACCCCAGCTCCCTCACCCACTCCTCTCAGGACTTGTGTTCCAGGCCCCTCACCAGCCTTGTTCCCTTCTCTGGACACGCTCCAGCCCCTCCATGTCCTTCCTCATTTGCGGGCCTCAGCACTGGACACAGCACTCGACACTGTGCTGAGCACAGGGAGGAATCACTGCCCTGCTCCTGCTGGCCACACCATCCTTCATCCACAGCAGTCCCAGGTGCTGGATGAGGGAAATGGTGGGGAGGGGGTGGGAACAAAGTGTGATTCATTGTCAGCCATGGAGGGTCTTGATTTTCATATCTATTCAGACTGCATTAGAAGGTTCTGGGGTTCTATATCAGTTGGACATTGCTGATGTCAATCTAGAAACTAGAAAAGAAAACTTAAGAGGACAAAACACTTCTCTCTGCATTGTTTTTGATATAGTATATTCACTTTAAAAGACTTCTGAAATCTGTCTAATTAACCATAGAAGAATTCATAACTTAAATTATTCCCATGGGCTTTTCTTGCTTGGGTGTGTGGGTTACTTTGTGTCGGTGAACTGCGTCCAGGACAAACTCAGGCACTCTGTATAAGCTAGTTACTAAGTTGCGGTTTATTATTAGGGTGTGGGTGAAAGGAGTCCTGCCAAGAGCCGCCAGCCACGGCTCTAAGCAGGACAGAAAGAGAGTGGGGGGAGGGGAATGGTGAAAGAGAGGAAGAAGAGGAGAGTGAAGCAAAGAAGAAGAAGAAAACGAAGAGAGGAGAAGAGAATGAAGAGAGCGATTTCCCGTTTTACAATACAATAAATCTTCTCCTATGTTGCATATTCTAATTTCCAGTAACCAATCTAACACAAGATACAAATTCTATAGCATCTACATACAGCCTATAGGAATCATTCTATTACCATACTGTGTTACACTTTAAACTCTAAAAACTACTCTTTGGACCCTAGGAGGGTCTTCTGTGACCTTTGGAGCTGCTTCTCCAGGACCAGGCATTGTTCAATCACGAGGGGATTATCCTCTGCCGGCCATCCATTGTCTTTTGGTTATTTAGTAACTGAGGTTTGGTATCTCAAAGACGGCTTTCATTTCTATGTCGCTTGTGGTTTCTATATTCTCAGGGTCCCTTGGTGAGCATTCATATTTGCAAGGTTTTCCTGGCTCATATTCTCCAACAGTATTTCCCTATCTCCTTTTCCTTTGGCCGAGGTACTTGAGAGGTACAGACTTCCTGGAACGCCTGATACCTGAGATTTCCCTCTAATGTACAACCCTCATTTTTAATTCTTAATTCTTTTAGAAGTTATGGTTTCCCCTCATTGCTTTTTTCATCTTTCAATATCCTGTTTCACTTATCAGCAAACCTCAACTTTGTTTGTAAAGGCAATTATCTTTTTCCATTCATCAATCAGTGGAATCCATCCCATTGTTTCTTTTATCTCTCAATGCTGGCCTTATCTACCGGCAGGTACACAGCTCGTTTGTAAAGACAAATCCAACATTCCTTTCAAGAATAATCCCAAAACCAAAGAGGACTCAGGAAAAGAGGTTGAGTCAATAGTAATCAAAATATCGTAAACAAAATTCTCGAGAAAATGAGAAGAGGAGGGAGTGAAAACACTAAGATTAATATCGTAGTAAAAGTGCATATTAAGGGGGACATGCAGTAGGTGGATCGGGAAGTCTGAACGTTCCAGGTACCTCAGCCAGTGGGCAAAGGGAGAGGCAGATGCAGATGGGACAATGAGGACAAAAAGGAGGCTTGGTTTCAGAGACATATTCAAACATTTTAACACAGTTCCTCCACCATCCCACCTTTTTCAACCTTGTGCAGTTGTCCCAGTAATTTGTTACTTTTCAGTATATTCGACAGCTTTCCGTTCCTTCATTGGTTAAATGTTAACATCAAAGCAACTCTTCAGCATTGGTATGACAACACAAAATTAACTTGAAAAGATCTCTCAACTTTAGCAAAACTTCTTTTTAAAAAGTCAACCTTATAAAACACATAGTATTGATTCTAACAATTGTTAAAGCCAACACTGTAATATATTTATCACAGTGGCCTAGAGCTCAGAGCCAGGCTTGAGCTAGGGAGTGCGACTGGGGCTGCCATTGGGCTTAGGTCCAAGAATGGTGCTGGCCTCAGGGCAGGAATTGGGGCTGAGTTTGGGAGTTCAAGCTAAAGCTGGCATTGGAGTGTGGGCTGGCACTCAAACCTGCACTTAGGGCTTGAGACTGCCATTTGTGTTAGGCTTAGAGTTGCATTTGGGGCTGGCTTTGTGCTTAGGGCTAAACGTGGCATTTGGTTTAGGGCTGAGCAATTGGCAAGGGGCTGGAATTGAGGTGGACTTGGCAGTTAGGGCTGGGTTTTGGATTAGAGCTGGAATTGGGGTTAAGGCTAAATGTGCCATTTCCCTTAGGCCTGGCCTTGAGATTGGCTCTGGGGCTGCACCAGTCTGGCACTGGGATGAGATTAAATCCGGGGCTGTGAGTGTGTCTCAGCATGGAGTGAGACTGAGCTCAGGATCAGGGTGAGCTTTGGGACCGAGCGCACGCCCAGACGGACAGGGGAGATGTCGCTGCAGGATGTCCCTGGCATCGTCACAGCCCTGCTCAGGCACCACCAAAAGGCAGCAGGAGCTGGCTGCTCCCACATCCAGGTGCTCCCAGCACCCAGAATATCCCTCTGTCCAGTCTGTTCCGCTCTCCTGGACATGCTCCCTCCAGGCTCTCTGTCACCTCCTCCATGGCAGAGCATGGGATATTGAGTGGCTGAACACAAGTGGCTCCAGGACACTTCCTGCCGGGACACTTGCCTCTGGGAACAGCTTCTTGGACACGGCTGGGCTCCCCTTTTTACTTCCAGGCATTTCCTGCCCATCTGCATGCTCAGGGATGAGGCTGTTTGTCTCACAGCCGTGGCTCTGAGGGAGCAGGGACGCCTGTCCAAAGGGCTGCCTCCCTCTGCACTCTGGCAGCTCTCACCGAGGCTCTGCCAGGGGTGAAGGCTCTTGCAGAAATATCCCAAGGCTGGAGATCTCCCTCACCCTGCTCCTCCACTGCTGGTACCACAGAGTTCATGCACATAGGAACAACACCTTTTCTTCTGGAGGAACCTGTTCCAGCACAGCATCAAGCGTCTTCTGCTTTGGTGCCACCACAGCATCCTTAAAGCCGTGGGCTGGGAGGTGACAGGTCCTGGCAATTGCTGCTGTGTGTCTGGCTGAAGGGAACCCCTTCTGCAATGGCCTGGGCCTCCACTTTTGCTTTCTGGACTTTCCTGGCCAGTCTGCATGCTCAGGAAGGAACAGGTTCCAGAGATACCTGTGGGGAAAGAAAACAAAGAGGATTTGGAATAAGAGAAGTAACACTACTGAGTCGAGGCAGGAGAAATTTAACAAAGTTTCTAAAATGAAGTAAGTAGCAGAAGTAAGGTGGTGTGGTGGTTTTGATTCGCCAGTTTCAGTACACTCATTTCCTGCTGTGAGATAGGATTAGGAGCAAAAGCAAGGCAGGCTTAAAACTTAAAGAGTGTAAAGGAAACTTTTAGTAACAACCTAAAAATAAATAATAAAATTCAAATATGAATAATTTGAATAATAAAATTCAGAATAAAATCTTGTCTTAGATTGCAATACAGGATGTGACCAAAAGTATGCATTTTATCAGCATCTGGTTAATCCAGGTGGGGCAGTGATCCTTATCTCCGTGGGAGATATTATCTGCTAATGGGCCATCTCTTTAAACCAGATGGGGGAGTCATCTTTATCTTTTTCACAACCCATCCTTCCTCCAGGGATAAATCTTCTGTTAATGGGCCATTATGTCCCACTGCATGACTGATAAAATTACAACATCTTATTGGGAGGTGCTTCACCCAGTGGGAGGAGCCAAGCCTTTCCTACCTAGATAAAAACAGCTGTTTTCCAAAGGAAAACCAGAGCATTCCACATCATCACTGGAGCTTCAGAGGAAAACTGCACCCTTCTACAGGACCACTGCTTCAACTGAACCACATCTGTAACTCCAGGAGGACTGAATCCACCATTTAATCAGACTGCTACCAACACCCTGACTGTCAGGCTGTCAGGTTGTATTCAGAATCGGTGAGTCTTTTGGGTTTGTTTTTGCTCTTTGTAATACTATATTTCTATTTCAATTTCCTAGTTAGGAAGAGTTATTCATATTCCCATATGTTGCCTGAGAGCCCCTTAATCTCAAAATTATAATAATTTGGTGTGTGGGGGTTTATGTTCTTAATTTCAAAGAGAGGCTTCTGCCTTTCTTAGTAGACACCTGCCTTTCAAACAGAGACAGGAAGATTTTGGGGCTGAATCTTGTGGTGTTTGGGAGGTTCTTAGAGACAAAAAATGCCCAATGATTTCCTGAGATGAACTTGGGAAAGGAGGAACTCCCAGTCCATGGAGATCTCTTCTTGTTTTTTCCCCCAGACCAGGATTTTTCAGTCCCAAGGAGTGGAGAGATGGAGAAGGCAGAAAAGTCCCAGAGATCCCTCAGGAGGAGGGGCTGCAAACCCAGCCCAGGGAGCTGCGAGGAGGAAAGACCCTCCCTGAGCCGGGAAGGCGGCCGGAGATGCAGGCAGAGCTCAGAGCTGGTGGAGAAGCCTCATGGAGGGGAGAAGCCCCACAAGTGCTTGGAATGTGGGAAGGGTTTCAGCTACTGGTCCCAGCTGATCCAGCACCAGAGGATCCACACTGGGGAGAGGCCCTACGGGTGTGGGAAACGTGGGAAGAGCTTCAGCCACCTCTGCAGTCTGCAGCAGCACCAGGTGATCCACACAGGGGAACGGCCCTACAGCTGCTTGGAATGTGGGAAGAGCTTTGGGCAGAGCTCCAACCTGAGAAAACACCAGCGCATCCACACTGGGGAGAGGCCCTACAAGTGTCCTGTGTGTGGGAAGAGGTTTCAGACCAGCTCCAGTCGCCTCATACATGAGCGGATTCACAGAGAGGAGAGGCCCTTCCGCTGCCCCCACTGTGGGAAGGGATTCAAGCAAAACTCCAACCTCACCAGACACCGGCGCATCCACACTGGGGAGAGGCCCTACGAGTGTCCTGAGTGTGGGAAGAGCTTCTCCAGGAGCTCTCACTTGACCCGACACCAACGGAGGCTCCACTAAGGGAAGCCCTGTGAGTGCCCTGAGTGTGGGAAGAGCTTCGTGCTCTGCCCCAGCTCCATCCCCCATGGGAGGATTGGTGTTGGATGATCCCCAGTGACCCTCGTTGGGCAGAGTCCTGATGATTCCCTCTTGGGTGAGGGGAAGATGTTTGAGAGATTTCTCTCCCTTCTCCTTGTCCTGCTGTGATTTGGTTGTTAACAAATTCCCTCCCTGTGCCCAGGCTGGGTCTGTGATTCCTGTTTTGCTGCTTGCTGAGGGATGTTTCCCCATCTTAACGTGACCCAGGAGTTCTTCGTTAAATTTTCTCTCCCCTGTTGCAGCTGGAGGGGCAGAATCAGAGTGGCTTTGGTGGGTGCCTGGCATCCAGGCCATGGGCGCCCCTGAGATCCCAGTGTGGTGATGCATTCCCCCACTTCTAGAGAAAGTGCCGACCCAAACTGTGGCCAGGATGAAACATCATTATGACTGGAGCCCACTCTCTTGTGACCCTATCAACAGAAATCCCAAAGGAGACCTTTGAGCTCTCCTGTGCCACCGTGGGCTGTGACCAGCAGTGTCCCTCTGAGGGGCCTCTCAGAGCCAGCAAACCCTCGGCTTTGCTGTGCCTGGAGGATCGCCGGAACACGACGTGTCCTGGGCCCATCCCCTCACTCCTCAAGGCCCGATCCTTCACCCAGCAGGAGATGCAAAAACATCTGAAGGGAGGGTTTCACTGAGCTCTGAGGGGAATTTTTCACAGGTGCCTTGCTTGCACTGACTGTTCCTGTCTGTGTGTGTGCCCCTGCACATATGCTATAGCAAATCTGGGAGAAATACAGCTTTCCTAGATGTGGAAGTACCTTGGATATCTAAGTTAGCCCTGTAAGCAAGGTTCAGTTATAGTTATGAACTTACTTAAATGCTGGTAAGTGTTGTTCTTTTGCTAAGATGTTAAGTGTAATTGATAAGCTGAGTGTTGTTTTTCTCTTAAGTTGCTAAGTAGAACTTGGATTTTATAAGATAGGTTGAGTGCTGTTAAGTGTTATTCTTCTGTTGAATTTCTAGGCCTAAGTTAAATTTCCAATTAAGGCAGAAGTTAAAGTGCTGCTCAATGTTGTTAAGTTTTTAGGCCGTGTTCCTTTTAATCCTTCCCCACACTGTCTTTTGTCCCATGCACCTGAACACAGCACACACCCACCCACACTCCCCTAGAGAGTTCTCAGTTCATTTCTGGTTTGGTTGCCTGGATTTTGTTTGGTTTTGTTGTTGCATGTTTTCCCTTGTTGTGCCTTAGCTGCCCTGTAGGCAGTAGAGTGAATCTTAACAACAAACCTGTTGTACTTTGTCGCTTAATATTAAATCTGACTTTTTCTCATGCCCTTGCCACTGATTTTTAAGCGATCTCAAACACTCTCATTCATGACAGCACCACAATGTCCCGCATCACCGAGGGCCCTGACACTCACCCGTGTCACCAAGGGCCACACCCGCACCCAACAGCAGAGGGACAGCCTGGAAGCGGCACGGAGCAGCCCCGGACTCGTGGCCTTGTAGCCCCTGCCGTGCCCAGAGCCCCGGGAGGCTTTGGCCACGGTGCCAGCGACAGCCCCAGCCCCGCCCTGCAAAGCCCTGGGGCTGCAGCCCGGGCTGGCCGGGGCAGCAGGAATTGGCCGGCCGGACGTGCCAGGGCCTTGTGGGCAGTGGCTCCGTGTCCCGCGGGAGGCCGGGGACGAGGGGTGTCCCTCAGGGCTGTGCCTGGGCCCCGGGGCTCGTCCCTGCCTCGCTCAGGGACACCCAGGGGCACCGAGAGCAGCCTGGGCGCCTTTGCAGGGCACGGGGAGCTGAGCGGGGCAGGGGCACCACGGAAACACCGAGTGCCTGCCCGGGGCAGAGCCGGGGAAAGCCGGGCTGGAAAGGCGGGAGAGGCTGCTCAGAGCTGGCCCGGGGACTTGGGCACCTGGGAGACAGAGCCCGGCCCTGAGCTGACACTGAGCCAAATACCTGAGAAATTACAGCCGGTTTATCTAGACACACTTCATTATTTTGTATTTTCTGACTTTTTATCAGGGAACATTTTCAATGTTTATTTTACTTTATGCTTTGCCCTTTAGAAAGAGATCTGCCGTGTTTTGTAATTTGCAAGGAGGGATGGGCTGGGAAAGGTTGTGGGTAATGGAGTTTTTTATTCAATATATTTTCAAATCTGAGATGTGACAAGTTGTGACTTTGACTCCAGCAGCAGTGCCTGGTTCCACACTGCTCTGCTTTTCACAGTGAGATCTCAGTTCATTCAAATCTGGCAGTCAAAGCCCTTGAAACATGGAAAAGCTGGGAATCAGGTTAAAGCCTGTGGAGGGTTTGCTCTGTCCGTACATTCCACATCTCCCCTGGTGTCCCTTCAGCCTCTCCACTCCTGTCCTACGTGCACATTGCTGGATCCAGAGTTCAGTACCTGCTATTATAGATGGATAGATACATGTGATTATTGTATACACGATTCTCTTGGAGTGAGTTACTGTGATGGTACATTCCATGATCCTCTGCTTTGTGCCCAAGGAATGGTTTTTGTATCTAAACCCCTGGAGCCCGGGACAGGATGTGTGTGGGGCCGGGGCAGGGAGAGGCTCCTTGTTCTCTGTGCGGGCGTTTTGAAGCCTCGCTGCTCGGGTTTTCCGCGGCTCTCTCTGTGCACCGTGGGGTTTTGGCTCAGATCAAAACCCCCCGGTCCAAGCCTGGACAGTCTGACTGGTGGTTTTCCTGGGAAACAGTTCTGGCGACTTTTATGGAGATAGAACGCTTTGATCCGATTGTTCAGAAGAAGAACTTTAGTGAGGTGAAAACAACAAACAGGAAGGCTTGCTCTGCACTAGGAACAAACTGGAAAAGAGCAGGGTCCCGGGTAGAGCAGGGATGTTTATACACTTGGGTGCAGGGAGGGATTAAGGCAGGGACTGAGGGAGAGATGGAAATAGAAAGAGAGATTAACAATGTTATAATTTCTGCAGCGAAAAGTAACCAATAGTAAGAAAGAGAACTGAGAACTTTCTAGTAACAATCTGCATAACTGAGCAGGGGGATCTTGGGAGTGAGCCTTTTTCTCCCGATGACTACAAAGGGTTTTCCCATGGCCTTAGTCTGAGGTTTTCCTCATTTCAAGAGCCAACCCCCAACATTGCCTCTCGGAGAGGCTGCAGTGCTGAATCTCGGGGTGCCTGCAGTTGAACCGAGCAGCTGCTCTGTCTCAGCCCAGGGGCTCCGCGCCGGCAGGAGCAGAGCGGTGCTGCTGCAGCCCAAAGCCGCTGTGAGCCGGGCTGAGCCGGGAGAGAAAACAGCCCGAGGCTTCAGCCCCGCTGCTTCGCCTGCCGGGACCGTGCCCGCAGAGCCCGGCTGGGGAGGAGTTAAAGGCGGGACAGCCCCGGGCTTTCATCTCCTTCGGGAGAGCCCCTGGGTGGTTTTTTATCCTGGGGGAGAAACCGGTGCCACCTGTACTGTCGTAGAGATTTCTCTTTTTTCTGGTCTTTTGGGTCATTTGTCCCAGGTGTGTGTGGGGGGTAAGGTCTGACAATTTAGTATCTAAAAGATATTTCCTTTTATTTTTTTCCTTGCCTTATGGGCTTACTGTTTATTAATAAACTGTTGGGAGTTTTTTTCACTTTCCTCTATTAATATTAATTTCCTATTGTTGGAAAGGGATTATGAGAACAGTGCAGAGGAGACAACACTCACTCCAGAGTGCCCTCTTTAAAATCATCTCTCAAACTAAGATACCCATCCCTGTGGCCTCCTGCCCCCTCACCCCAAGTGACTCCAGTGGCTCTCCCAGTCCATCCCAGTCTCTCCCAGTGCCCTCACAGTCCCTCCCAGTGTCAGCAGAGTCCCTTCCAATTCCTCTCAGTCCACAGCCATTCCATTCCCAGTCCAATCACAGTCCTTCGAACTCCACTACCAGACCTCCACCCTCTCTCCCAGTGCCTTCCCAGTCCCTCCCAGTCCATTCCATGGGGGGCAAATGGGAGGGGGTTATGGGATCGTGAGTTGGATGGGAGGGGCTTCGGTGTGTCCTGGAGAGGCTGGGAAGAGACTGGAAGGAGCTTTGGAAGCTCCTAGGTGGGCTGGGGGTGAATGGGAGGGTGCTTGGAGGGCCTTGGGTTGTATGTTTTGGGGGGTCCTGCCCTGTGGACTCCAGAGGTGCTGCTGCTGGACGCTGCCTGCAGCAAGGTGCTGATGGATGCTGGGTTTTGTTTTCCTGGCGTTGGGGCTCGGCTTCTACCTGAGCAAGAAGGTGAGGGATGTCCTGGAGCGTGTGTGCTCCGCCTGGAGCTCGGTGTCACTCACCTTTCTCTGCCCACAGAGCTCCTAACCTAACAGTGGCTGCAGCCCCGCCCCGTGACCTCAAACTCAGCCAGGATCCCCCGCTCTGTCCCCGCGCTGATTTTGGGGGAGGGTGTGTGTCCGACCCAGCCCCCAGCCCCAGCCCCTGTCATTCTACCCCAGCCCAGCTTCTCCCAGAGTTCCCAGTAGATCTTCCCACCTACACCCAGTCCCCTTTATTGTGGGGCGGGACTGGGGAGGGACTTGGGGGGACCCCGCGGGGGGATCGTGTTCGGGCGGGGAGGGCGGGGTCCAGGTGGGGAACACTGGGTGCTGCGGGTCTGCCCGGCAACCGGTGAGTCATCAGAGCTGCTCTCCCTGATTGGCTGAATCTTCTTCACCGCATTGTCTGATTGGCTGAGGAGAGGCCCGGGAGTGGAGAGAAGGAACAGGAGAGATCCCGCCCCGAGCACCAAACGGGAACAACAGACCCAGCCTGGGCACAGGGAGGGAATTTATTACCAAACAAATCACACCAGAACAAGGAGAAGGGAGAGAAATCTCTCCAACACCTTCCCCCCACCAACCAGGTATCACCAGGGCCACGAATCACCAGGGCTCTGCCCATTGGGGATCACTGGAGATCATCCAACACCGATCCTCCCATGGGGGATGGAGCTGGAGCAGAGCACGAAGCTTTTCCCACACTCGGGGCACTCACAGGGCTTCCCTTAGTGGAGCCTCCGTTGGTGTTTGGTTAAGTCAGAAGTCGTGGAGAAGCTCTTCCCACACTCAGGACACTCGTAGGGCCTCTCCCCAGTGTGGATGCACCGGTGTCTGGTGAGATGTGCATTTTGCTTGAATCCCTTCCCGCATTCAGAGCAGCGGAAGGGCCTCTCCTCTGTGTGAATCCGCTCATGGTCCAGGAGATCGGAGCTGGTCTTAAACCTCTTCCCACACACAGGACACTTGTAGGGCCTCTCCCCGGTGTGGATGTGCTGGTGTTTTCTCAGGGCAGTGCTCCACCCAAAGCTCTTCCCACATTCCAAGCAGGTGTAGGGCCGTTCCCCTGTGTGGATCACCTGGTGCTGCAGCAGGATGGAGATGTCACTGAAGCTCTTCCCACATTTCCCACACTCATAGGGCTTTTCCCCAGTGTGGATCATCTGGTGTTGGATCAGGTCAGAGCTGTAGCTGAAACCCTTCCCACATTCCAAGCACTTGTGGGGCTTCTCCCCTCCATGAGGCTTCTCCACCAGCTCTAAGCTCTGCCTGCATCTCCGGCCGCCTTCCCGGCTCAGGGAGGGTCTTTCCTCCTGGCAGTTCCCTGGGCTGGGTTTGCAGCCCCTCCTCCTGAGGGATCTCTGGGGCTTTTCCTCCTTCTCCATCTGCCAACGCCTTGGGAATGAAAAATCCTGGTTTGGGAAAAAAACAGGAGGAGAGGGCCTTTGGCTGGGGGCTCCTCCTTGCCCAAGTTCAACTCAGGAAGCTGTTGGGTATCTTGTGTCTGTAAGAACCTCCAAAACACCAAGATGCAGCCCAAAAATCCTCCACACATAAAGACACAGACAAAAAAAAACCCCAAACAGCAAGATTTGGCCAAAACCGCCTCCAAAATATAAAGATTCAGCCCCGCCCCCAAAATAAAGAAAACCCACCAACATTTAGCCCAATAAAGCTCAGAAACACCAAGATTCACCCCTGTGAAAATCGTGGATCCCCCTCTCCCATCACCTGCTGCATGTGATGGGGACAATGCTCCTGGGGCTGGGGAGAGGCTGCAGATACAGGAAGGGGTGGAACCTTGTGCTCCTTCCTGTTTCTGCTCCTCCTCCTCATGTGTCCCTACTCTTCCTCACATTCCTCTTCCTCCTACTGTTCCTCCTTCTCCTACACAATCCCAACTTGTCCTCCCCCGTGCATCGTTTGACCATTTGCATTGGAATTTTTTGTGTATACACATGTTCCCCTTTAGGATGGATTTTGCAAAACTGGAAGAGCTTTAAAGGTGACACTTTAACAGATAAAATGTAACGGAATTAAGTTATTAAGAAAAAAAAACAGATTGTGGGGGCCACATATGAGTCATCCAATGGCTGCTCTGAAAGAGAAGCAGGGGTTTCAGACAGCCAGGAAAGGAGATTTAGAAATGCAAATTAACCCTGCTGAGGCAAAGTGTGGACAATGTACCAGGGTGTCCTTGCCTGGGGAGAAATGGGTCTGATTCTCTCTGGCCCTCACCCCAAGCTCTGCCTGTTTGCACAGATGGAATTTGCACAGCTAAAGGCAGAGCCCATAGTGAGGATATCTGACTGCAACAGAAATTGGTTAAACTGCAAAAGGAAACAGCAAACAGAGAATGTTGTGAAAATTTAATTAAAAATGTGGGGGCAATCATCCCTCTCCACACTCCAACATGTGCTGTCACTGTCTGTTATACAGGGTCTATTAGAGCACTGGGGTGTTTTTGCTAGTCCAGAGAAATCAGTTGGGAATCCACGTATCTGATGATTTAATTAGAGAAAAGTGGTGAATTGATGCAGCCCTGGCTGGAGGGAGTGCTCAAAAATGGGGAAAATGTGAACAGACACTATAAACAATCCCACAAATCCACAAACCAGCCCTGGGAACCTTAATGAGTTCATATGAGGAGAAAGAAAATTCACCAATATTTTAAGTAGCATATTTAGATTAAAAACTGAATATATTATCATTATTACTATTTGATTATCATTCAGACTATTATCATTATTGTTGTAGTTGTCACTGTTATTATTATTATTACTGCTGTTATTATGTACTAAAGAATAAAGAATGTACTAAAGAATATTTCAGTCCAGAAATAACCTGACCTTCCTGCTGACCAACCCAGGGAAATGAAGACATTTCACCATGGGATGGGTTCAGATTACCTATCAACAGAAGGAGGAGGAGTTTATGTAAAATTAAATGACTCAAACTGCTGTTTGCAAACAGATGATAACTGAAAAGTGGTGAAACAGTGACAAAGAAAACAAGAAAGTAGCTCATATACCAGTCCAAACAGGGAAAGGCTTGGAATGGGACATGTTTTCGGCATTCCTGGCGGACCATGGGTTAAATGAATGCTGTTCCTCCTCTGATGTTCTGCAGCAACTCTCATCTTTTTCCCATGCTCGACACCTTGCTGAGTGCAGCTCATTCAGCAGGTGAGCAAGGGGATGCAGGTGGCAGCCAGGCCTGATCCAGAAACGGCTACAAAAGGACAGGCAGTGAGGGCACTGAGAATAATCCCAAAACCAAAGAGAAATCAGGAAGAAAAAACAGAGTCAATGAGTGAATCTGTTTGGAGATAGGGCCAGGAACTTGTATTGGAGAAAGCAAAGGGAGAAATCTTTAGTTTCAGAAAATGTTACTAATTGACACGGACTGCTGCTCAGCCAAGATCCTGCTCAATTCCTGAATTTAGGAAGGAGAAACACTTAACAGAAATGTCAAAATCGGATGTTATACTAAAGGAGGGGTGTATATTAAGAAGGACATGCAGCAGACCGATCGGAAAATCTGAAATTTCCAAGTAGCTTTCCGTGGGCAAAGGGGAAGGAGATGAAGCCGGGAAAACGAGGATAAAAAAGAGACTGCGTTTTAGAAACGGCATGGGCAAATGCCCATAGCCTGTCCCTTTGTTCACCATTTAAGTCACTTTTACAGGACTCCTCTGTGTCCTTTGGGCACACAAAACCCTGGCCACGTGAGTTTTCCCGCACAGCCCCGGCCTCTCTCAAACATCCCTTGCTCCAGCGGGATCCTGGGGCTCCAGGTGGGTCCCGGCTCCATCCCGGACTCACCCCCAGCTCCCACCGCCCTCAGCTCCCGCTCACCCCGAGCTCCCGCCGGTTCAGGGCAGCAGCGGTTCCTTGGCCCGATGCCCGGGCCGGGCCCAGCGCCGGAGCCGCTCCTCAGGCGAGGTTTCCGAGAAATGGCGGAGCTCGAGGTAAGGGAGGAGTCCGTGCCGAGGCGAAAATGGCGCCTTTGGCCCCGGGACCGGGCTTGTCCCCGCTCTGCCCGACGGCAGAATCAGCCAATCGCAGCGAGGGGCGGGCTGTGCACACGACCCCTCCCTGTCCACGCGCTCCGCCATTATTTGGAAACCTCGCCTGCGGAGCGGCCGCGGCGCTGGGCCCGGCCGGGCTGAGGCCGAAGGAGCCGCTGCTGCCCTGAACCGCCGGGAGCTCGGGGTGAGCGGGAGCTGATGGCGCTGGGAGCTGGGGCTGAGGCCAGGATGGAGCAGGAGCCCACCTGCAGTCCTGTCAGGTGTCCGGGCTGGAGCAGGGGCGGCCTGAGAGAGGCCCCGAGCCCGTGGAAGCCCCTGCAGGGCCATGGAAGTGGCTCCTGGCGGGACTTGTGAGGCCGTGGGGGATCCCCGCTGGAGCAGCCTGTTCCTGAGGGGCTGTGTCCCGTGGGAGGGACCCCGGACTGGATCAGGACAAGGATTCCTGTCCCTGAGGGGGGCGGCTGTGACATGACCTGACTGTGACACCCATCCCCTGTGCCTCTGGGTGGGGAGGGAATATGGGATAAAGTTAAGCCTGGGAAGCAGGGAGAAGTAGGGGGAAGATCTTTCCTTAGGATTTGGCTAACTGATGTTAATTAGGTCCGAACTCCTGGATTTCCTTCTCAGCCTTTTCCAGACCGGGGCTGGAGAGCCCCTGAGCCCAGGGTGAGGGGTCCCCCCGTGCTGAGCTGTGCTGGGGCTGTTTCTGTGCTCAGGGACACTTGGCATGGGCCACGGCACTTGGCCACCAGTGGGGCTTCTGTGCACTCCTCAGGCAAAGTGTAAGTCTTGGTCTAATTCCCTTTCCTTAATCACAGAGTGTCTTGGAACTCTTTTCCCTTCTCCTGCCCTTGCAGACCCATCCATGAACACATTTTGTCCCTCAGGCCAGGGAATGTCTCATCACTCTCTCCTGTGCTGGCTCTGGAGCTCTGTCCCTTGAATGCAGCCATGGGTTTGTTGCCAGCCCCTGTGCAGGCTGTTCAAACAGGAGGCTGGGTTAAACCCTTCCCCTGTCCTCAGTTCTAAATCCTCCTGTGCCACTGAACAAGTTTCATTCTGTAATCACTGAGCACTGCTCATCCATGTAGAGGCTCTTTTGGTTATCAGAGCTTTAACTTGGTGCTGGACTTGAACAACAGGAGATCCTCCTGCCATCAGTTTTTGGCCCTCTGGTCCATTAAAGTTGTGGCTGCACAATTCTGCAGACAATGAGGCCACTCTGGCCCCTGGGTTAAACATTTTAGCTTGAGAATTCCTTTGGCATGGCCCTGTGTAGTATCCTTATTTTGAAAAACCAGGTTCACTATCCTGGTTAATTTTAAAAGGTTTAATAATTGACAATAAGAGACAAACAATAAAGCAAAAGGTTATAACAGCAAAGTGCTTGGCCTTCAGACAAGAGCACACCCTAACTCAGAAACACTTCCTTAAATGCATCAGTCTGTTCCATATTCATAGATCTTCATGAATTATTAAAAAGTCACTCCAGACTTGTTATTCAATGTTTTTTCCATCCCTGGGGGTCTGGTGTCCGTAATCCAAGAATGTGAAGAATTTCCTTATTATCTTTTCTATTCTACCATTGTCTGAGTTAGTTGCATGAACAAAAGCTTTTTACATCACCACGTTATAGTCCAATAAAAATGTATTTATTACACTACTATTTTTAAGCTTTGTTAGTACGAAAACTAAAAGAAGCTATATTCATACAGAAAAGTTTTCCAACATTATACATATAGCATTCATTTTAATATTTTCAAAAATGCAGTAATGTAATATGTACTATAAGAAGCATACAATTCAGATTTCTTTTCTGTATCTGAAAAAGCTATGCCTAGGGCAACAATCATTTTGTTTTTATTTAATTTTCGTAAGTTTTGCTGTTTCTCATGTCCATACCACAACATTGAGGCTATCTGGGTTTATAGTGTTCTGGCTTGAAGAGGGAATCCTCAATCCTGATCATGCAATTCCCTGTTAATCCTCAGAATTGCCACAGTTCCATTTTAGTACTGAGTAACGCTATTTCTGAGATATCCTGGTCCTTCTCTGGGTCAATACACCACAAAATTCAGTCAAAATATGTCCCAAATATTTAGCCTTTTTCTCCAGCATTTGTGCTTTTTTTTTCAAATACTCAAGGATGCTTTTTAGCCTGAGCATTCAGCCATTTCACAGGGGCTTCTTCTACCTCTTCTTGTCCTCTTGGTTGGAGCAAGTCATCCACATCCTGCATTAACCCAATCCTGGGGTGGGGTAAATTCTTGTGATATTTTCTGCAAGGCTTGCCCCAATAAGGCTGGTGCTCCTGTGCATCCCTGCAGAAGGACCATCCATATCTTTGCCATTTTCCCTTCTACCTCTTGTTCCCACTCCAAGGCAAAATACAGTTTAGCATCCTGTGTGAGTGGGCATCCCCAGAAAGCATCTTTGACATCAAGTACTGAATGGTGTCAGTGTGAGGAGGGAACCTGGTGCAAGATGCTGTAAGGATCTGAGACTGTGGCATGCCTGGGTTTAATAATCTCATTTATTATTCTTAGGCCCTGCACCATTCTATGGATTCCATGTGATTTCTTGACTGGCAGGATAGGAGCAATAAAGGGAGAGATCCCTGGCTCCAAAAGCCCTGCCTTTAGCAGGGACTCAATAACAGGCTGTGAGCCCTTCCTTCCCTCCCTTGGAATAGGGTATTGCTTTTAGACACCACTTGTCCTTGTTGCTTCAAAGTCCTTTGGAGAGGCTCCACTTCTAATTTTCTCTATTTTCCCGGAGCTGCCCACATTTCTGGGTTCACTTCAGCACAGGCCTTGCCAGACATCTGCCAGTAAAAGGCACAACTCTGTATCACCTTTACAGTATTAATTTGTATTCCTAAATTAGCCATCAAATCCCTTCTCAGTAAATTACAATCAGAATTAGGAGCAAATAAAAGCTCCTGCATTTCAAACCCATCCCCCACATCTTCTAACACTGGTTGAATAAAACACACCAGCTCATCTTTCCCACTTATCCCCTGAATACTGCTGTCTAAATCCCTTCTGGATTTCCCTTATTGCCCCCCTGGGTGTCCATGTCCTTGATTACCTCTGGGAGAATGTGCAAACTCCCTCAACATGCTCCCAAGGGACCCTTCAGAGATATTTTGGGATCATCATCCCTTTGCCGGGAGCCCTTCCTGGCTTTCCCTTTCTCCCTCCATGGGTGCCCTGCCATGTTTAGTCCCCGAAGATCCCACTGCACTCACTGATGAGATTTTCAGAGCTCTCTGGCTGCCGACTCTTCCCAGCCCCCTGATGTGTCCCTCGTCTGTCTCCTGGTCACTCTCGGGTCCCCAATCCATGCCCGGTGCCGCCGCCCCCCAAGGGAGCCGATCACCCAAACTGGGTGAGGCACCTTCAGCTCCACTCGCTGCCCCCGCCCCGGACGGGGAAGGAATTCGGCCGAGCCCCAAGGTGTGTGGAAAACTTCACATCACCAGAGGATTCTGTGCACAGAGAAAGGCAGAGGAGTCCTGTAAAAGTAATTTCATTCACAGGAGAAGGGGCAGAGGCCATGGGCCATTTGCCATGGGGTCTGTGCAGTTGCCAAGGCCGGGCCCCCCCGCGCTGCCGTGGCGGGAGCGGCTGCAGTGGGGACCGAGTGCGGGCGGGAGCGGCCGAGAGCCCAGCGCTGCCCCAGCCCGAGCTGCCCCAGCTCCATCCCTGCCCCTGCGCTGGGATGCTGTGGGTTTGGGGGGAAGAGGGAGCCGGCAGGGGGTGCTGGGCCTGGGGGCAGCAGGAGAAGGGAAGGGGAAGCAGGGCTGGAGAACAAAATGGTCAAAGGATGCACGTGGGAGGAGAAGGTGGGATTGTGCAGGAGGAGGAGGAATAGTAGGAGGAAGGGGAGTGTGAGGAAGAGTAGGGACACAGGAGAACAAGAAATGGGAAAAACCTCAAGGTTCCACCCCTTCCTGTATCTGCAGCCTGTCCCGGCATGAAGCAGGTGGCAGTGGAGGGGAATCCACAATTTTCACAGGAGTGAATCTCAGTTTTTCAGTCACGTATCGGGCTAAAAGTTGGTGCTATGGATTTTGTGGGGGCTGAATCTTGATTTTTGTGGGGTTTTTGACCTGTGTCTTGATGTTTGGAGTATTTTTGGTTTGAATCTTGTGTTTGGGAGTTTCTTAAAGACACAAGATGCCAAATGAGCTCCTGACATGAACCGTGGCAAGGAGGAACCCCAGGTGCAAGGTGTTTTCTTCCTGTTTTTTTCCCAAACCAGGCTTTTTCCATTCCCAAGGCATTGACAGATGGAGGAGGAGGAAAAGCCCCAGAGATCCCTCAGGAGGAGGGGCTGCAAACCCAGCCCAGGGAGCTGCGAGGAGGAAAGACCCTCCCTGAGCCGGGAAGGCGGCCGGAGGTGCAGGCAGAGCTCAGAGCTGGTGGAGAAGCCTCATGGAGGGGAGAAGCCCCACAAGTGCTTGGAATGTGGGATGGGTTTCAGCCACAGCTCTGACCTGATACGGCACCAGAGGATCCACACTGGGGAAAGACCCTATGAGTGTGGGAAGTGTGGGAAGAGCTTCATGACTATTTCTTGCCTGTTGCGGCACCAGGTGATCCACACGGGGGAACGGCCCTACACCTGCTTGGAATGTGGGAAGAGCTTTGGGTGGAGCTCCAACCTGAGAAGCCACCAGCGCTTCCACACTGGGGAGAGGCCCTACCAGTGTCCTGTGTGTGATAAGAGTTTTCAGACCAGCTCTGATCGCCTCAGACATGAGCGGATTCACAGAGAGGAGAGGCCCTTCCGCTGCCCCGACTGCGGGAAGGGATTCCAGCAAAACTCCGACCTCACCAAACACCGGCGCATCCACACCGGGGAGAGGCCCTACGAGTGTCCTGAGTGTGGGAAGAGCTTCTCAGACAGCTCTAACTTGACCCGACACCAACGGAGCCACCATTAAGGGAAACCTTGTGAGTGCCTCGAGTGTGGGAAGGGCTTCGTGCTCTGCTCCATCCCCATCCCCATGGGAGGATTGGTGATGGATGATCCCCAGTGACCCTTGTTGGGCAGAGCCCTGGTGATCCCTGTTGCGTGGGGCGAAGGGGTTGGAGAGATTTCTCTCCTTCTACTAGTCCTGCTGTGATTTATTTGATAATAAATTCCCTCGCTGTACCCAGGCTGGGTCTGTTGTTCCCGTTCGGTGCTCGGGGCGGGATCTCTCCTGTTCCTTCTCTCCACTCCCGGGCCTCTCCTCAGTCAATCAGACAATGCGATGGAGAAGATTCAGCCAATCAGAGAGAGCAGCTCTGATGAGTCACTGGTTGCCTCCCCCACTCCCCCCATACTGTGGGGTCCAGGCTGTGCCCCAGTGCTGGCTCAGGGGGTGCTCCAGGCTGACGTGCTCCACCTGGCAGCTGGAGGTGACCCCACACCGGGGGTCGTTTCCAGCAGCACCAGGAGCTGGTGGGTCCAGTCCCCACTGGGGACCAGGTGAGTGGCCACTACAGGTCCCAAGCGCTCCTGCTGGCTCTGGAACCACCTCAGCTGCATCTGGGCAGGGTAGAAATCCATCACAGAGCAGAGCAGGCAGCCAGGGCTTGGCTGGGAGCTTGAGGGCCACAGCGAGATGGAGATGCTGGGAGGCCCTGGGAAAGAGTGAGGACACACTGGGATCAGCTGGAGGGAACTGGGAGAGATGGGAGAGGGCTGGTGTGGCAGCACTGAGAGGGACTGGGAATGGAATTGGAGATTAGGG
Organism: Muscicapa striata striata; assembly: GCA_030060385.1. NCBI lineage: Eukaryota > Metazoa > Chordata > Aves > Passeriformes > Muscicapidae > Muscicapa > Muscicapa striata. The sequence continues at coordinate 23,948 of JAREIS010001151.1, forward strand.
GAACACTGGTAGTGAGTGGATTAGATTGGGGCAATGGGAGAGAGGGTGAAGTTGGCATTGGAGTGAAAAGCGCTTGGAATGGACTGGGAGGGACTGGGGGGGGCACTGGGAGCGAGGGGAGAGCTTTGGAAGGGCACTGGGAGGGCACTGAAAGTGAGGGTGAAGGTCTGGGAGTGGAGTTAGAAGGACTGGGATGGACTTGGAATGGAATGGCTGTGGACTGAGAGGAAGTGGCAGGGACTCTGGTGACACTGGGAGAGACTGTGAGGACACTGGTAGAGACTGGGATGGACTGGGAGAGCCCCTGGGGCCAGCAAGGGCTGGGGCACGGGAGGGAAGCCACTCAGGTTTGTCAGGGCCTCTGAAGTCAGTCAGAAAGTTTGTTCCCATGAGCTGTGAGTTTCCTGTCCCACTGCAGAAGTTGTAGCTCACAGCCAGGGCTGCCTAGCAGCCACCCCGAAAGGTCCTGAGCATTTCCTTTCCTTCACCTCTGCTTTCTTTCCTCTTCCTGGTAAAAGCTTCTTCCTATTGCCCATTCCTGTCTCCTCCCCTTCCAACAGCCCATCCCTGATTGCCCTTTCCTCTCTGGCCCCACTCCCCATTTCAGTTCCTGTACTGGCACCATGGGAACATCTTTTGGGGAGCAGGATCATCCTACAAGTGCTTCAGGAATTGCCTGCAGCGTCCTGCAGTGCCTCGTGCTGCTCCCTTGCCAGAGGCACCACAGGCCAGGGGGGCACATCTGGGCTGGTGTGTCTGGGTGTGGGGCTCCCTGTTCTGGGCAGTGAGGAGGGGCTGGAGAGGCTCTGCAGGACTGACAGGATGGGCTTTGGGGCCTGTGAGGAGAAGCTGAGGGACCTGGGCTGCTGGACCTTCTGAAGAGGAGGCCCAGGGCTCATCCTGCAACTGCTGCAGGGGTGGTTTCAGAGAATCACAGAATCAGCCAGGCTGGAAAAGGCCTTGGAGATCATCAAGTCCAGCCTATGCCCTGACTCCACCTTGTCACCCTGAGCATCGTCTTCTTCAGGATAAACATCCCCAGCTCCCTTAGCCACTCCTCATAGGACTTGTGTTCCAGACCCCTCACCAGCCTTGTTGCTCTTTAGTGGACATGCTCCAGCTCCTCCATGTTCTTCCTTATTTTGGGGGCCCAGAACTGGACACAGCACTTGAATGCTGAGTACAGGGGAAGAATCACTGCCCTGGTCCTGCTGGCCACACCACTCCTGATCCAGGCCAGGTGCCATTGGCCTTCTTGGCCACCTGGGCACACTGCTGGCTCTTGTTCAGCCTGCTGTCCATCAGTGCCCCAGGTCCTTTTCTACCTGGCCACTGTCCAGCCACTCTGTCCTCAGCCTGTAGCACTGCAAAAGTTGTTGTGGCCAAAGTGCAGGACCCGGCGCTTTGCGTTGTCCAACCTCACGTTGCTGGATTTAGTCTTATTCCAGCCTGTCCAAGTCCCTCTGCAGAGCACTCATACCCTCCAGCAGATCCACACTCAGAGCCACCTTGGTGTCACCATGGTTCCATGAGGCTCTAGAGTGTCACAATTATCTCCATGATTCCATGATGCCTCCCAGTGTCCCAATGTCCCTTTGGTTCCATGGGAGGTCTTGGTATCACGAAGTCTCTTGGATTCTTGGACCCCACAGTGTCACAAAATCTCTTGGTACCCCAGGGCCCTGCAGTGTCACAATGGATCCCTGGTTCCATGAGGTCTTGCAGTGCAGCAGTGCTCTCCTTGGTTCCACAGTGTCACAATGGCCTCTTGGTCCCAAGGAACACCATGATTTCAAACATGTTTCCTTAATTCCATGAGTCCCTGAGAAGAAGCACTGGCCCCGTGGTTCCATGGGGCCCTGCAGTGTCACAATGGCCCCATCATTACACGAGGTCCTGCTCTGTCACAATGCTCTGCATGGTCCCACAAGGCCCTGCAGGGTCACAGTGGCCTCTTGGTTCCATGAGGCCTCCGAGTGCCACCATGAATTCCTCGGTGCTGCAGTGTCACAATGGAGCCCTGGTTACACAAGATCCTGCAGTGTCAGGAGGGACCCTTGGTTCCATGGGGCACCACAGTGTCACAATTATTCCCTTAGTTCCAAGAGTCCTTGCAGTGGAACAATGGCCCCTTGATTCCATTAGCCCCAGGCTCTCACAAGGCTCTCCTTGGTCCTGTAGTGGCACAATGGCCCCTTGGTTCCACAAAGCCCTGCAGTTTCACAGTGGCCTCTGTGGCTCCAGGAGGACCCAGAGTGTCACAATGGACTCCTTGCTTCCATGTGGCCCCACAGTGTCACAGTGGCCCCTTGGCTCTGTGGTGCCATGTCACATGCAGTGTCACTATGGTCCTCTCAGTTCCACGAGGCCCTGCAGTGTCACAATGGCCCCTTGCTCCCCCAGGGCCCTGCAGTGTCACAATCATCACAGAATCATCCATGCGGGAGAAGACCTTGGAGAGCATCAAGTCCAACCTGTGACCCAACACCACCTTGTCACCCAGACCATGGCACTCAGAGCCACATCCAGTCTTTCCTGAAACATTTCCAGGGACGGTGACTCACCCACCTCCCGGGGCAGGCCAGTCCAATTCCAAATCACCCTTTTTGTGAAGAATATTTCCTAATATCCAGCCAAAACATCCCCTGGTGCAGCTGAAGGCTGTGTCCTCTTGTCCTGTCACCGTTCCCTGGGAAAAGAGCCTGACCCCCACCTGGCTGCACCCTCTTGTCAGGGAGTTGTAGAGAGTGATGAGATCTCTTCTCTGAGCCTCCTCTTTTCCAGGATGAACATCCCAAACTCCCTCAGCCACTTGTCACAGCACTTGTGTTCCAGACCCCTCACCAACCTTGTTGCCCTTCTCTGGACATGCTCCAGCCCCTCCATGTCCTGCCAAAATTGGGGGCCCAGAACTGGACTCAGCACTCAAGGTTCTGCCCAAGCAGTGCTGAGCACAGGAGAAGAATCACTGCCCTGGTCCTGCTGGCCACACCATTCCTGATCCATTGGAGTCCCAGGGGTTGGATGAGTGAAATGCTGGGGAGGAGGTGAGGACAAAGTGTTATTGATTTTCAGCCTTGATATGTCATGATTTTCATATTTATTCAGACTGTATTACAAGGTGCTGGGCATCATTATGAATTGGATCATACTGGTATCAATCTAGAAACAAACAAAACAAAAAGAAATAATTTCTCTCTGTGTTGTTTTCAGTATAGTATTCTCACTTTGAATACACTTTTGAAATCTTTCTAATTAACCACAAAAGAATTGAAAACTTAAATCATTCCCAAGGGCTTTTCTTGTTTGGGTGTTTTGAACAAATATTTATGAACCTTTGTCACTGAATTTCTCAACTGAAAAGCTCAAAAAAGAGGCCTCTGGAGTAGAAAAATTCATCAGCATCCTCCAAGTGGCTGAGGATCCATCCTGATCAGAGCAGGAATGAACAGGAATGGGCACAGCTTTGTGGCTGCCCCAGCTCTGGGATGGGCCCTGGGCCTGGAGCAGGAGCAGCTCTGCAGGGCCCCAAGGCCGGGGCTGTTGTGCTGGCCTGGGCAGATGGGATGGCAGCAGGGGCTGCAGAGCTCTCAGGAGCTCAGGGAGAGGGGAGCAGGGCACACAGGGAGCCTCCTTTTGCCTTGGCCAAGCCCCTTGCCCATGGCTGGGGCTGAGTCCTGTCTGAGCTGCAGCTGCTGCTGTGCCCTTGCCAGGGGCTGAGGCCGTGGGGCCACTGCCCAGAGCCCCTGGCCTGAGCAGAGCTGTGGGGCCAGAGCCGGCTGGGCTGTGCTGGGGAGAGGCCCTTGGTGCTGCACAGAGCTCAGGGCAGCTGGCACAGCTTGCAGGGAGCTGGGCTGGCCTGAGAGAGCCTGCCAGAGAAACCAGCAGTGTCCATCTCAGCCTGGCTGAGCGTGCAGGGGCAGGACTCAGCCCAGGCCTTGTGGGGCAGGGCCAGCGCCTGTGGAAGGCATTGGAAACAGGCAAGTGGGCGAGAGAGGAGGCTGCTCTGTGCCCTTGGTGGCATGCACAGAGCAGGGAGGGGGCCCAGGACATTTGTCACCGCCAGCCTCTGTCCCCAGCCATTGCCAGCCCTGGCTGCTCAGCCCAGGTTTGCCCTGGGCTGAGTTTGGCTGTGGCCCAGCTCCATCCTCCTGCAGGGCTCAGGGCCTGTTCCCGGCCATGGCCAGCCCTGCCCGGCCTCTCTGCTGGCCCAGAGCCCGGCAGAGCCCGGGGCAGGGCTGTCAGTGCAGGCCCACAGGTGCCACGGGCTGTGCAGGAGCTGGCAGAGGCTGCCCAGCAGGGAGGCCATGGGGCACAGAGCCCCAGGGCTGCTGTGGCACCACGGCACTGGGGCCATTCCCACCTGCAATGCTCCTGTCCTGGGCTGGGCCTGCACAGGGGCTGTGCCACCATGGCTGGGCCAGCAAGCTGGGAACAAAGGTCAGGGTGGCAAATTCTTCAGCAAAACCTTGTGGAGGAGGCAGTTTTGAGTGGCTCCATAGCTCAGGAATCCAAAAGAGAGAAGAAGCATCATATATCCTGCACAACGGAGGGGATTTAAACCTCATTGCCTTGAACTGCTTCAGACTCATTCTGGGGGACGTGTTTCACCACAGCGTGGTCTGGGAAGGAAATTCTTTTCTCTTGTTTCCAAGCCATGGCCTCCTGATATGTTTACAATTGACCCTTGGTTCATAGTGATTTCATTGGATCACAATGGTCTCCTTGGTTCCATCAGGCCCAAGTTTGTCACAATTGAACCTTCATTCCATTGTATCACAGTCCTTTCGTGGATTCCATGATGCTGGGTCACAGTGGAGCCTTTGTTCATGCATTTTCATTGCGGCACAGTGGTCTCCAGCATTCCATGATGCCACGGTGCAAAACAGTGAGCACTTGATTCCATGAGTTTCCATTCCATCACAATGATCTCTTGGCTTCCATGAGGCCCTGCAGTGTCACTAGAAAGCCTTTGTTCCACCTTTTTCCATTGTGTCACAAATGGTCTCCAGTGCTCGATGTTTCTCATTTGTGCAACATGAAACAATGGACATTAGCTTCCATGTGATTCCACAGTGTAACAATGATCTCCTGGGTTCCATGAGGCCCTGCAGTGTCACTAGGGAGACTTTGATCCATATTTTCCATTGTTCCACACCAGTCTTCAGCGCTCTTTTGAGGCTGCAACGTGAAACAGTGGACATATGATTCCACGTGATTCCACAATGGTCTCCTGGGTTCCATGAGGCCACTGTTTGTGGCAATTAGGACTTGGCTCCATGAGATTCTATTTTTTCTCAATGCTGTTGTGGATTCCATGAGTCCCCAATGTGTTTAAGATTGAAAGATGGTTCCCTAAAATTCCGTAGTACCACTTTTCTCTTCTGTGATTCATGAGGCCGTGCTGTGTCACAATGCTTCCTCCAAGGCTGGACATGTCCCAGTGGCACCGGGTTTCCATCAGGCCACACTTTGTCACAATCACAGTGGTCTCCTTGGTTCCATCAGGCCCAGGTTTGTCACAACTGAACCTTGGTTCTATGAGATACCCTTGTATCACAATCCTCTCTTGGATTCCATGAGGCCCTGCTGTAAAACTGTGGGCACTTGGTTCCATGAGTTCCTTTGCACTGTGTTGCAATGGAATCTTAAGCAACCAATGGTCAATTGTCAACACATCAGGCTCTCATAAAACTAAGGAGAACATTGTGACACAATGGATTCTCATGGAACCAAGGCCCCATTGTGACAAAGTGCTGCCTGATGGAAACCTGGTGCCACTGGGACATGTCCAGCCTTGGAGGAAGCAAGTGTCCATTGTGACACAGCACAGCCTTGTGAATCACAGGAGAGCACAGTGACACCATGGAATCTTGGGGAACCAAATGTTGATAGTAAACACAGCGGGGACTTATGGAAGGCAGGAGACCATTGTGATGCTGCACTTTGTCACAATGGGGCCCTGCTCTGTGAGAATCCATTTCCCCACAATCTGCTGGGTTCTAAGAGGCCCCACTGTGTCACAACGGCCCCTTGCTTCCACGGACCATGGCATGGTCCCACTTGCATCTGAGTTCCATGAGGCCCCATTGTGGCACAGTGCTCTCCTAGGTGCCATGAGGCCCTGCTGAGCAATAATGGAGCCTTGTTTCTACCAGGCCTGGCAATGTCCCAGTGGTACCTGTGTGCCATGAGGCCCCATATGGTAAAATTACAGCCCTGGGCTGACAACTGACCCCTGTTTCCTTGAGATTCCTTTGCACCACAATGGTCTCCTTTGTTTCAGGAGGTCACACTGTGAAACAGTGGACACTTGAATCCATGAGTTTCCATTCCATCAAAATGGTCTCTTGGATTCCATGAGGCCCTGCAGTGTCACTAGAGAGCCTTTGTTCCACCTTTTTCCATTGTGTCACAAATGGTCTCCAGTGCTCAATGTTGTTCATTTGTGCAACAGGAAACAGTGGACATTATCTTCCATGTGATTCCACAGTGTAACAATGGTCTCCTGGGTTCCATGAGGCCCCTGTTTGTAGCAATTAGGACTCGGTTCCATGAGATTCTATTAAGTCACAATGGTCTCCTGCCTTCCATGAGTCCCTACTGTGTTTACAATTGATGCTTGGTTCCCCAAGATTCTGCAGTATCATTGTACTCTCCTGTGATTCACGAGGCTGTGCTGTGTCACAATGAACACTTGCTTCCTCCAAGGCTGGAGATGTCCCAGTGGCACTGGGTTTCCATCAGGATACACTTTGTCACAATGTGGCCTTGTTTCCATGAGAATCCACGGTACCATTATGTTCTCTTTAGTTTTATAGAGCCTGAAGTGTTGACAATTGACCCTTGGTTCCTTGAGATTCCATTGCATCACAATGGTCTCCTTGGTTCCATCAGGCCCGGATTTGTCACAACACATCCTTGGTTTCATGCGTTTCCATGACAGAACAATGGTCTCCAGAATTCCATGAGGTCTCGCTGTAAAACAGTGGGCATCCGGTTCCATGAGTTTCCATTCCATAAGGATGATCCCTTGCATTCCATGAGGCCCTGCAGTGTCACAGTGGAGCCTTTGTTCCATGTGTCCCCATTGTGACACAATGGTCGCCAGCACTCTGTGAGGCTGTGCCGTGAAACTGTGGGCACTTGGTTCCATGAGATTCCATGTTGTCACTCTCAGCAAAATCCATAAACGCCAGAGGTTTATGTCCAAAAAGGAGACTGAGCACACCTTCAACTTTATTTCAATAAAGGGAGAAAGTTCACTGGAGCACACGCCCATGGGGTTTTCTCTCTCAAGGTTTCAGAGGGCGCAGTCTCCTTTTTCCCTAAATTCACAGCCGTACGTTGCCCTCTTCCTTTCCCCATTGGCCAAGGTAATAGGAAAGTGCAGCCTTCCCAAATCGCCTGCCCCTTATCCCCCCTTGAACCTGGCATTTCCCCCTGAAGTTCAGAAGTTCAGCCTTGTGTAGACTCTAGTCTGTTTCAGGAGCCAAGCTGTCTGGGCCCAGTAACAAACCTGCTGCCCAAAGTCAGTAGAAATGTTACAACCCATTTCAAAGACCTTAACCACTCATCCCTTCAGCCATCAAATGATTTGTAAAGACATTAGCAGGCATCTTTCCTCTCACATTGATGTTTCCTGTGATGGTGACAGTCTATTAAATCCAGCCTTTGGCCTGACCTCCCTGATGTTGTAGTTCCATGGACAGAGGTTGTTGTCTCTTCCCCCTTCCATGGCCAGGCTGTGTTCAGCCATCTCCAGGACAGCAGGGCCCCACCCAACGTCACTGTGCCCTGGGGAAGACAAAAACCATCACTCCAAATGTCTCCCTCTCCTCCTTCTTCCCAGGCATTTGGTTCTTCCAGTGGGGTTTGCTGCTGGGTGACACAGGAAAAAGGAGACCATATTGACACGGACGGGCATATAGAACCAAACATCCATTGTGCCACTAAAGAACCTCACAGAACCAAGAGTCCATGGCGACACAACAGGGCCTTGTGGAACCAAGGGAGTCCAAAGGCCTAAAACTATTCTTGAGTGGTTCTGCCTTGGGAACAGAAACTTCCTTGGTGGCAGCTTGGGCTTGGCACATGCTAAGGAAGGTGTCTGTTTGTAATGGGGAAACTCAGGAGTTTTTGGTTGCTTCAGAAAAAGAAAAGGAAGAAACCCCATGTTTGTCTGAGTGCAGTCAGTTCTCCAACCAAAGCAGGTCCCAGGTGAGTGAGGACAGACAGGATGGGGTTGGGGAATGTGGAGCAAGGTTGTCCACACTGGGTCAGACCTCAAGGCAGAGCTTCTCTGAGCAGGCCAGACCTCCTGAGGAGAGACCCTGGATCAATATCAATCACAGAACTCTGCAATCAACTCTGCTCTAAAGAGAAATAGTAGTAAAAGACATGCTTTAAAATAAAAACACTTATTTCTAAGAAGCTCTTTGAAATATTTCTCCATGACAGTAGGAAAAACTTCCTAATGAACTGCACCAGACCAGAGGGAAAACAAGGCAGAGCCATGGTTTTGTCAGGATTTGCTTGATCCCAATGAGTCCCAGGGTGCATCTGGTGTTGAGTCCTTGAACCTCAGGGCCTGAGAGGAGTCCAAGTCAGAAGAAAAACCCAAAATGAGATCCATCCCCAACACAGGCTCCTCATGGACTCCTTGGAGGAGAGAATTGGAGGCCATGATTGAGCAAAAAAATCTCAGAGACTCAGAGAGGAAAGGAAAAAGGAAATTACCTTAAAAAAACTGAAGTACTTTGAAGCAGTTGAGCCTCACTGAGTGTTGTTACTGAGAAAGGTTCTCAAGAGACTAATTAAAGCAGATAATTGGAGGCCATGATTGCACATAGCTCTCAGAGACTCCAACACAAAAGCAGAACCCAAAGTCCTTGGAAAAACCTGCAGTCCCTGAGAGCATGAAGGAGCCCCCCAGGGCCATTCCTGACCAAGGCTCCCCAGGGACTGGTCCCAGCAGATCCCTGAGGCCACTGGGATGTGGGGGATGCTGAGGGCAGGACAAGGTGACAGTGCCCAGCCTTGCTGGGGCTGTGCCAGGAGGCCCCAGTGGCTCAGGACAAGGTGTCTCCTCACAGCCCTTGGTGGCACAGACCCTGCTGTGCCCCAAGGGCACCAAGACTTGCCTTCTCTTTGTCCCCACCTGTCATCTCTGCCTCCAGTTCTCTGCTCTGATTGAGGCTTGGGACACTTTCTCACTTGTGTTTCTCAGTGGGACCCATTAAAATTTCAAGAAACTTTGAGTGTGATTCTCACTTGAGTTCTTGAGAGGTTTCCTAACAAACCATGGCTCTGCCTTGATTTCCCTCTGGTCTAGTGCAGTTCATCAGGAAGTTTTTCAACTCTACTTATGGAGAAATATGTCAAAGAGCTTCTAAGAAGTACGCATTCCTATTTTAAAGACTATTATTTACTACTGATCTCTTTGAAGAGAGGTTATTGCAGAGTTCTGTGGTTGATATTGATCCAGGGTCTCTCCTCAGGAGGTTTGGCCTGCTCAGAGAAGCTGTGCCTTGAGGTCTGACCCAGTGTGGGCAGCCTTGCTCCACATTGTCCAGCCTCATCCTGTCTGTCCTCACTCACTGGGACCTGCTTAGGGTAGAGAACTGGCTGCATTGAGAAAAAGAGATGTTTCTCCTTTATTTTATTTTTATTTTTGAAGCACTCTAAAACTCCTGAGTTTCCCCATTACAAACAGACACACTCCTCAGGTGTGTGCCAGCCCAAGATGCCACCAGAAACACTGCAGAGCTGCTCTGGGCCAGTTTTGAGGGTGAATCATCATCCCAACCTGCACTGGGCCACCACAAGGGGCTGTGGCCATGGACACTGCACTGACCCCACTGCTGGGTTTGGGTGCCACGGCAACCGTGAGACGTTCAAGTTTCCTTGGAAACACTGGGGAGGACTGGGAAATACTGGGAACTCTGGGAACCCTTTGGGAGACACTGGGACATAGTGGGAGTGATACTGGAGTGGACTGGGCCATACTGGGAAACACTGGGATATACTGGGTGTGATACTGGGGAGGACTGGGACAACCTGGAAACACGGGGAATGCTGGGTGGGGGAATCTGGGTGGACTGGGATGGACTGTGGGGATGCAAAGAGACACATTGGGACATACTGGGACATACTGGGAGAGATACTGGGCAATACTGGGGCAAACTGGGGATACTGTGAGTGAAACTGGGGGATACTGGGACAAACTGGGAACACTGTGGGGAAGACTGGGAGACAATGGGGTGTACTATGGATGAAACTGGAAGACACTGGAAGGGCATAGGAATGAACTCAGGTTTATTGGGAGGGACTGGGGTGTACTCAGAGGGCATGTAGGGGCACTGGAATTGCGCTGGGCTGCATTGGGGACGAACTGGTCTTTACCGGGAGGGACTGGAGGGGCACTGGGAAAGTACTGGGCTGTACTGGGGAATAACTGGGCTGGCCTGGGAGGGACTGGAGGAGGGTTGAATGGGCTGCTCCTGCCTCCTGCCCATCACCGCCCGCAGCCAATCAGCGCTGGGGATCAGGGACTCAGGGGTGGTGCCTGGGGTCGGTGCCATTTTTTCTTTTTGCCTACAACTCCCACCATGCCCCACAGCCCGATTTAGCCCCATTGGAGCTGGGACTACAACACCCGTCATGCTCTGTGCCCCACAGAACCCCTGGTATCCACCTTCCACATGTCCCATAAGTGTCCCCCCAGACCCTCCAGGATTCATAAGTGCCCCTCAGAGCCCATTTGGGACCACCTCAAAAGAGTCCACAAATCCTCTGAATACTCCAAACCTCATGGATGCCCGTTACAGCCACTTCTGGGAATTCATCTCCTCTCATCCCCAGCAGCTTCAGAGTCCCTCATAACACATTTCCACCCCTAAAACTCCTACCATGCCTTGTGCCCTAAAGAGCCTGGTTAGAGCCTCCCAAGCTCCCCCCAAGTGCTCCCGAACCATATACATTCCCCTGAGGACCTCTAGTCACAGCTCTGATGCAAAAAGTGCCCCCAGGTGCTTTCCCAAACCCCAAAACACCCGATTTGAGCCACTTCCAGGACTACAGGTCCCATCATGCTCCACTGTTCCTCTAGAGCGCCATTCCAGCCTTGACTTCATGTCCCATCATGCACTGCGCCACACCGAGAGACATTGCAGCTGTGCCGAGAACTCCTGTGATGCTCTGTGGTTCCATTAAACCGTATTATTCCTGCACCTACAACTCCCATCATTTCCCGCGCCCCAGAGAGCCCCATCAGGGCCCCCAAGTACCCGTCTGGACCCCAAAGGGCCACAGATTCCCCTTCCTGACCTCCAGGTGCCCCCCTAGAATTCCAGCTGCCCCTTCAATGCCCAGATTTTCGCTCAGGATCCATAAGTACTACTTCAGTACCCTCTCAATGCCCCTAAGTGTCCTTCTGACCCTCAACTTCCTTCCAAATTCCATCCCCAGAACCAAAACTGCCCCAAATGTGCCCCAGAAATGTCTCCATGTACCACAAAGCGGCCCCTTTTACCATGTCTTAGAAAAATACTAAAAAGAATACAAAAGGACTAATAAAAAGACTAATTAGCATAAAGAGGAAGAAATCAAGAGCCAATAGCGGTCAATTAATTAATGAAGCAATGACCAATAATTTTTTTGGTTGCTAAAAATGTATAGAGTTTTTAATATGAATATTTTAAAAAGGCAATAATAATACTAATATTATAAAAATAAAAAATACATATAAAACTTTTTTTTTTTTAAACTCTATTTTAATTATGCAGAAAATCCTGTAATTTTCTTTAATGTTTTAGGATGTCACTCCCAAAAGGTGGGTGATGTCAGACATGGTGGGGCTGGGGGTGAGGCGCAGGTTGTCCAAACTGGGTCAGCCCTCAAGGGGCTCATTCTTCTCTGTGCCCAAACCTCTTAAGGAGACATTCAGCATCAACATCACCTGGGGAATGCTTCTATCAGCTCTTCTTTTAACTTGAAATGTAAAAAATACACCTTGATAAAAGAAGAGAAGTCATGAGGTGAACTTTGAAATCTTCCTCCTTAAAAGAACTCCAAACTGACTCCAGTGAGGTGCACAAGCCCTGGAGGCTTGAAGACAATTGAAAAAAGACAAAGAGCTCCTGAAATCTTTCTGTATTTTAATGATCCCTATGGTGGATTTGGGGCTGAGTTCAGGACCCCCAGGCACTGAGAGAAGGTTGAAGAAGCTGCTCAAGGAGCCAGAAGCAAAACTCCAAGTCCCTTCGAGCATCACTGGCCCCACTGAGGACAAGGACTGCCAAAGGCTCCCCAGGGACTGCTGAGAGCAGATCCTTGAGGCCAGGATTGCAGGAGCAAAGGCTGTGAGCAGGGAACTGCAATGCTGAGCAAGGCCTGGGCTGGTTGGAGGCAGCAGAAAGGCCAAGGCCTGAGCCCAGGCCTGGCACAGCAGGGCCTGTCCCTCCCAGGTGGCTGGGGGCTGTTCCTGGGGCAGTGGGATGTGAGGGGCAGCAAGGACAAATGTCATCAACCTGCAAGACCTGCCAGCCTGCTCAGGGAGGGCCGAGGCAGAAGCAAAGTGCAGCCCCTGCAAGGAAAGTTCCTTCTGTGGGGCTGCAGAGGCCCTGCCCAGCCCAGGGCACAAAGGCCTGGGTGCCTCTGGCCCTGCCAGCCCTGCCCAGCCCTTGGCCATCTCTCCTGCAGCCTGTGCCCCTGGGCGTGCTGCTCCTCTGCCCTGGCCGGCTGCACACGCCCATCTCGCTGTCCCCCCCAGCATTTCTCAGCCCAGCATTGCTGTGCCCTCCCTGGGCTCCCTGCACCCAGCGCTGCCGGCTCCTGGCACACAGAGCCATGGCATGGCCCAGCCTCACGCTGGGACACCTCAGCCACCAGCATTCTGCCCTGGGAGGGACTTTCCTGTTTCCTCCTCTCCAGGCTGAACCTTCCAAGCTGCACTTTGGGGAGGTTTCCTTGTCTTCCCACTGCCAAGGAAAGCTCTGTCTCCTGCTGTTCACAAAACAGAGAAGGGCTGGTGGGAGATGTGTTGGTCAGAGGCTTTTGGGGTACAGTGACCATGAAATTATGGACTTTTCAAATATTCTGTGAAAGAAGGGAGGGCAGCAACAAGACTTCTACACTGGATTTATAAAGAGAAGATTTTGGTCCATTCAAGACGCAGATTTGGGGATTAATGAATCAGATACTGATTTTTTAAAGGGAAACAGCTTTTCAAACAAGTGGATCCAGTAAAGATAAAAACACTTTAAGAAAGAAGTATTGAAGGCAGAGAAACAGGCAGTCCCAGTGTGAAAAGATGAGGCAACAAGAAGACGAATGGCCTCGCTTCACATTAAGTTTTTCCAAGAAAAATGGGAAAACAGAGAGTGCATCACCATTGAGCAGAAGGGAAGGCAACTCAGGAAATGCCTATGGATGTTGTTAGGTCATGCAGGCAGAGAAAGAGAAAGGGAAAGCTCAATTAGGACTAAATAAGGACACTTCAGAGAAGGATAAAAAATCATATTTTACAAAAAAAAAAATTAATGGAAAAAAGAGGGACAAGGAGAACCTCCATTGTTTATTATACCAAATATGAGGAAAAAGCTGAGCTACTTAACCTCTTCATTGCCACAGTTTTCACCGATAACACAGGTTGTCCACAGGACAAGTATTTTCCAGAACTAGAACACGGAGAGAGGGAGCAGAACAGACCCCCTGTAATAAAGAAGGAAGCAGCTGGGGACCTGCTGAGCCACTCAGATGTTAACAGGTGTCTCTGGCACCAGATGGGATCCATCCTAGGGGGACAAGGGAGCTGCTGGATGAGCTCCCCAAACTGCTCTCCATCACTTCCCATCAGTCCTGCTCACCAGGGAGGTCCCAGAGCACTGGAGGTGCCAATGTGAGCCCATCCCCAAGAAGGGCTGGAAGGAGGATCTGGGGAACTCCAGGCCTGTCAGCCTGACCTTGGTGCCCAGCAAGGTGATGGAACAGATCACCTTGAGTGCCATCACAGAGAACCTACAGGATGGCCGAGGGATCAGAACCAGCCAGCGTGGATTTCAGTATCTGCATTGATGATCTGGATGAGGGCATTGAGTGCATCACTGTGCAGATGGCACCAAGCTGAGTGTGAGTGTGGATCAGCTGGAGGGTAGGAGGGCTCTGCAGAGGGACCTGGACAGGCTGGATCCAGGGACCAAATTCAATAGGTGAGGTTTAACAAGAACGAATGCCGGGCCCTGCACTTTGGCCACAACAGCTCCTGCAGTGCTACAGGCTGGGGACAGAGTGGCTGGACAGTGGCCAGGCAGAAAGGGACCTGGGGGCACTGATGGACAGCAGGCTGGACATGAGCCAGCAGTGTGCCCAGGTGGCCAAGAAGGCCAATGGCTCCTGGCTTGATCAGGAATGGTGTGGCCTTCAGGAGAAGGGCAGTGATCCTTCTCTGTGCATGGCACTGGTTAGGCAGCACCTTGAGTGCTGTGTCCAGTTCTGGGCTCACCAAATTAGGATGGACATGGGCTTGAGCGTGTCCAGAGAAGGGCAACAAGGGTGGTGAGGGGTCTGGAACACAAGTCCTGTGAGGATCCGCTGAGGGAGCTGGGGATGTTTATTTTGGAGAAGAAGAGGCTCAGGGGAGACAAGGTGATGTCAGGGCACAGGTTGGACTTGATGATCTCCAACGTCTGCAAGGGAGCAGCACGAGGCACTGCAGGACCCTGCAGACAGTTCCTGAAGCACTTGTAGGGTGACCCTGCCCCACAAGGGATGTTCCCATGGTGCCAGGTCAGGAACAGAAATGGGGAGTGGGGCCAGAGAGGAAAGGGCAAAAAGGGATGGGCTGTTGGAAGGGGAGTGAAAAAGGTTGGATAAGAGAAAGAAATCTACAAGAGGAAGGAGTATAAAAATAATAGGTGAGGGAAAAGAAATGCTCACGGGTGTTTGGCGGTGGCTGCCAGGAAGCCTTGGCTCTTAGAAATATCTGCTGTGGACAGACACCTCTCGGCTCATGGGAACAAATTTTCTGTCTTGCTTCAGTGGACTTCAGAGACCACAACAAACCTGAGTGGTTTCCCTCCCATGCCCCAGCCCTTGCTGGCCCCAGGGTCTGATGGCATTTGTGCTCACTCAGCTCCATCTCCCCACAGCAGCACCATGGGGTGCTGACGCCTGCTCTGTGCAATACAAACAGGGGCTCCTGAGCCAGTGCTGCTGTGTCTGTGCCTGCAAGGATGCGGCACCTGTGTGAGCTGGGGGAGAGGCCAGGGCTGCAGAGGGGGGATGTTGTTGCAGGTGCATGAGGACGCTCTGGGACGCTGCCCTGGGGTGTCCAGCGCAGTGGGGATGGATCAGCCCCTGCTCTGCTGCTCCTTGCCAGGGTCTCCCCCTTGCAGGGACCTTGCAGAGCACCAGCCATGCTGTTTGCCCCCAGCCTGCCCACGGCCAGCCTGGGGCTGCTCACGGGGGTTTTCTCTGCTCAGCATTGGCCTGGCCAAGTGTTCTGGAGAGAGCCTGGCCAAGGAGCCTGGAGCCCCCAGGCCCTGCCCTGAGGTATCAGCGCTGCCCCAGCAGTGCCCATGGCCTGTCCCTGCTGCAGCCCCGGCACTGCCACCCCCAGGGCTGTGCCCGGCCCTGAGAGCACTCAGGCCCTGCAGCAACAAGAGGGGCAGGAGGGCAGCGGGGCAGTGGCACAGGAGCAGCACTGGCAACACCAAGTGCTGCTGCTGCTGCACTCCTGTGCCAGCACTAATCTGCCCCAGCTCTGCACACAGACATTGCTGCTGCAGCTCCAGGGAAGGGAACAAAATGGGGACCTCTGGAGTAAACTTTGCTGAGAGATCCTTTATTTATGTTAAAATCACCAAGTGTGCAGTCACTCATTGACACAGTTTGTGGGTCACAGGGAAGGTGGAGATAAATCAAATGTGAAAGGAACCAAACAATGACATTTCTTTGTGGACAATATGAAAAAAAGGTAAAAGAATCCCAGAACCAAACCAAAAAAGACTATCAAAGATGAATTTTATTACAAGTGATTTACAGAAATTGGCCAGCAGTTTAATATTCCAGAAAGCATCCAGTCATCAGTCGCCTCACTGCTGCCGTGAGCTCCTGGTTCCTCAGGCTGTAGATGAGAGGGTTCAGGGCTGGAGGAACCACCAAGTACAGAACTGACAGTGCTGGTTCCAAGGATGGGGAGGAGATGGAGGGGGGCTTCAGGTAGGCAAATGCGCCAGTGCTGACAACCAGGGAGACCACAGCCAGGTGAGGGAGGCAGGTGGAAAAGGCTTTGTGCCGCCCCCGCTCAGAGGGGATCCTCAGCACAGCCCTGAAGATCTGCATGTAGGAGAAAACCATGAACACAAAACAACCAAGTGATAAACAGGCAGTAACTGCAAGGAGACGAAGTTCCCTGAGAAAGGATTTGGTGCAGGAGAGCTTGAGGATATGTGGGATTTCACAGAAGAACTGGCCAAGGGCATTGCCATGACAGAGGGGCAGGGAAAATGTACTGGCTGTGTGCAGCAGAGCATTGACAAAGCCACTGGCCCAGGCAACTGCTGCCATGTGGGCACAAGCTCTGCTGCCCAGGAGGGTCCCGTAGTGCAGGGGTTTGCAGATGGACACGTAGCGGTCGTAGCACATGACGGTCAGGAGATAGTACTCTGCTGAGATGAAGAATAGAGCGAAAAACAACTGTGCAGCACATCCTGGGTAGGAGATGGTCCTGGTGTCCCAGAGGGAATTGTGCATGGCTTTGGGGACAGTGGTGCAGATGCAGCCCAGGTCAGTGAGGGCCAGGTTGAGCAGGAAGAAGAACATGGGGGTGTGCAGGTGGTGGCTGCAGGCTACGGCGCTGATGATGAGGCCGTTGGCCAGGAGGGCAGCCAGGGAGATGCCCAGGAAGAGGCAGAAGTGCAGGAGCTGCAGCTGCCGCGTGTGTGCCAATGGCAGCAGGAGGAAGTGGCTGATGGAGCTGCTGTTGGACATTTGCTGTGTCTGTGCATGGGGATCTGTAAGAAAAGTAATCATGGAAGAGTTCAGTTTAGAAAGGACTTTAAATATCCCAGCCCAGCTTGGTGGCAATTTTTTCCCTCTGCCTGCCCAGGGCTCTGCTGCCTGGAGTTGTCCCTGCCAGCAGCTGCTTCCCTGTGCCCAGTGCTGCCAGAGCCCAGCCCAGCCCTGGGGGCTCAGCTCTGCCCTGCAAACCCCTCCCAGCACAGGGCATTGCCCAGGGCCAGCTCTGCCTCTGCAGGCTCTGATGGTAACGTCACAGCAACCCTGAGGAGGCTGCAAAAGCGACACTAAGGATGTGTGTAAGGGACCCTGTGCTGATTTCTTTCTTTTCCCTGTTTATGCAGACTTGAGAGAATTTTTTTAATATTTATCATCCTGAACTGAGAGATGAATATCAATGCAGAATTTCCCATTTAGGCAATCTAGAGCACTAGATTAAAAAAGCAGAGGTTTACATTTTCACAGCCTCTGACTTCCTGTGCTTCCTGTATAATCTACTTGGAAATGTTCTGCAGTTAAATGTCATGCTGGGAGCAGCCCTGAACAATGCAGCATCCTCACCACATAAGGACAACAATTCCAAGCCTCACAAGCTGTTTCCTTCCACCCAGACTTTGTCCCCCAGTGCTGTGAGCAGCTCCCAGGGCTGGCTGAGAGCTGTCCCTGGCAGGCAGCCGAGTCCCTGCCCCAGCACAGCACCTTGGGCTGCAAGACCCTGCTCTGCAGGACAGTCCTGCGCACACCTGGCTGCTCTACACAAGAGAGAGTCAGAGAATGTACTCACAGAATCTTAAGGCACTGGCTTGATCCACCTTTAGGAGATTGCCTCAGGAGCTGCAGCTGCATTGTCCTGCAGCCAGAGGCTTCGCGTGTCAAGGGCTGGGAGTGATTCTGCTCCAGCGACTTCTGAGCATCTTCCCAGCCCTGACTTACTCAAACTCTCTGTGCCTCTATGCTGTGCCTGGGGTGGCTGCAGGCAGTGCCCCAGCCCTGCTGGGGTGGGAGAAGAGCTGCTCGAAAAAATAAATGTCTTTCTTAAGCTCTTCTTGGTTGCCAGAATCTCCCTCTGTGCCAGGAGCCCAGCCCAGCTTAGCAGCACTGACAAAGCACAAGGAATTTAATGACCCTCTTGGGATTTGTGCTGAGGCCCTGAACATCAGTCTGTGCGAGGGAGCTGGAGAAACCTCTCAAGAACTCCGAGTCAGATTAAAACTCCAAAGTTTCTTAAAGTTTTAATGGATCCCACTGAGGAACATGAGTGAGAAAGTGTCTCTAGATTCCAGTTAGAGCAGGAAATTGGAGGCAGAGATGACCAGTGGGGACAAAGAGAAGCCAAGTCTTGGTGCCCTGGGGCACAGCAGGGCTGTGAGGAGACTCCTTGTCCTGAGCCATTGGGGCCTCCTGGCACAGCCCCAGCAAGGCTGGGCACTGTCACCCCTTGTCCTGCCCTCAGCATCCCCCCCACATCCCAGTGGCCTCAGGGATCTGCTGGAACCAGTCCCTAGGGAGCCTTGGTCAGGAGTGGCCCTGGGGGGCTCCTTCATGCTCCCAGGGATTGCAGATGGTTTTCCAAGGACTTTGGGTTTTGCTTTTGCCTTGGAGTCTCTGAGAGCTTTGTGCAATTATGGCCTCCAATTATCTGCTTTAATTAGTCCCTTGAGAGCCCTTCTCAGGAGCAACACTCAATGGGGCTCATTAATACTTCAAGGTACTTCAGTTTTTTAAGGTACTTTCCTTTTTCCTTTCTTCTCTGAATCTCTGAGAGGTCTCTCCTCCAAGGAGTCCATGAGGAGCCTGTGTTGGGGACGGCCCTTAGTGGGACCCCTTAATGCTTTGAGACACTTTTAGGTTTTCTTCTGCCTTTAACTCCTCTAAAGGTTTGTGTAATCTCCTCTCAGGCCCTGAGCTTCAAGGGCTCTGCACCAAATACACCATGGGGCTCATTGTGATCAAGCAAATTCTGACAAACCATGGCTCTGCTTTGATTTCTCTCTAGTTCCGTGCAGTTCATTATGATGGTTTTCAACTCCTATTATCGAGAATTATTTCAAAGAGTTTCTTAGAAATATTCATTCCTATTTTAAAGAGTGTATTTTATTACTGTTCTCTGTGGACACTGCTGCAGGCCTAGGCCTTTTCTCACAGGGTCTGAGTTCTTTTCTCAGGCTGTGAGACTTTCTCAGGCCTAGCTGAAACTTTTCCAATGCTAGGGCCTCTGTCTCTACTGTAAACATAAGGGAAAGAATCATAATAAAGGTAAAACACCTGCTGGATCTATGGGAGAACGAGAGACAAGAGCTGTCTCTCTCTCTCCAATGAACTGTCTGTATTTTGTTTTGCACGAACTGTATTATAAAAAGCAATAGCTCTCTTCAATAAACTGCACTCTTTCTTGCATCAAGTAAGAGAGTTGCCATGTTGCTGTGTCCCTTCGCCACTCCGTAACCCTCTCAGGCAGCAACACTTGGAGGTCCCACCGAGATAGCAACATTTGGAGGTGTCCACCGAGATCGTTACTCCAGTGGATCGGGATTGCTTTAAGCGATCTCTGACCGACGAACAGCACCGAAAAACTGAGCTGACAGCCTGTAGAGCAGGCTGAATCCCGAAAACCAGGACTGTGAACCTGGGGCCAAGACCAGAGCCAGGAGACGGCCGGAGTCAGAGAGCCATCTGGGACATCGCGGAGACCCGCCCGGCTACAGCAGGACGGAAAATCCACGAACCGTCGGTTTTTGTCCTCTCCCACCTAGAGAGCACAAAGCCGTGCGGAGCGGCGCGGAGTTCCAGCAGCCCGCGGAGCCCCAGCGTCCCGCGGTGCGGAGCCACACGGAACAGCACGGAGCGGAGTGGCCCAGAGCAGAGCCGTGCCATCTCTCATCGGCACACGGGACCCCTGACAGCGGGAACCGCGAGTAGCTCTGCGAGCCTTCTTCCCCGTTGAGAGAGGTACTCTGTGTTCCCCCCACCCCTCCCAGCATAGCAGCTAGGTGGGAAATTCCGAATAATGGGGATCCATTTATCGAAACAAGAGGAAACTGATTTGATTGCCTTGTTAACTTGGGCGAGAGAGCATGGTTTTTCAGAAGAGGCAGGAGAAGTTTTTTCTATGGACAAATGGGAAGAATTAGGGGACCTTCTGTGGACAGCCCTCCAGAATAGGGATGTCTCAGCCGGCCCCCCGATGCTCACATGGGGGACAATTAATCGAAGTTCTTTGGAAGAGGAGACGGGTTTTGAGCGGAGCGAAACAGGCTCAGAACAGAGCGAGGAAGAATCTGTTTGCTATCCTGGCCACACCACCTTAACGGCGTCAGGCAATGGCTCGCAGCAGCCGCCGGCTGGGACCAGCCCCTCCGTGCGGCCCGCGCTGCCTGAGGGGGGCGGCCCCCCCGCTCTGGGGACGCCGCTCGCTCCTGACAAAGAGGTGCCATCGGCCTGCCCCCCCACCGTGCCGGGACCATCACTTGATCTGCCTGCTGCTGGGCCAGTGCCACGCCCTGCAAAGGTGGGGGTCGTGCTGGCCCCTCCATCCGAGATGCTGGCTGACCCCGACCCGCCTGCAGAGAGGGAGCTGTCGGCACCGGCCACCCCGGAGAAGGAGGGGGTGCCGGCTACTCCCTCCTCTCCGATGTCGGAGCTCAGCCTGCCTGCCCAGGCAGGATCTCGGCCGCCCTTCTCTGCTCTGGCAGAGACAGGGCCGCCCTCTCTTCTTTTCCCCTCAGCCTCGTCCGTTCGCCCGGGAGCCGTGCCAACCCCAGCGCTGCTCTCGTCAGCCGGAGGAGCTCTGCCCGCCTGGCCGGTCACGAACGGACCCCTCCCACCGGCATTTCCAGCTGCTTCGCCGCTCCTGCCCTGTGCTGACAGCAAGGATAGCTTTGTCCTCACTTTAGAGGGGGGAGCAGCAGAGGCTGGTTTCATTCCTGCAGTGGTCAAGGAAGGAGGGAGTGCTGGGGCAGATGTCTCTGATACTCAAATCAGAGAGACTCAGAATTTTCCTGTGCCTGATGCTGTCTCTATGATAGAACAGCGAGATTGGAAAAAGAGAAAGAAAGTATCTAAAAGATCGTGTTTTTGTGAATCACCTTTGCCTCATTTCAGGCTTCAGATGAGACACGCCTAGGTCCTTCCTGCTGACCTGCAAGGTGTCCACCCTGACCAGCTCACCAAACACTGACCAGATGAAAACACTGAGCAGATCATCCCTCTAGAAACAGGGAATGGACATTTATCTGTTCATGTTGGAACTGTTAATATAGTTTTCATTGTTATATTAGAATAATCACTTAGTGGTTGATTTTTCACTGTTTGATAAGTCGGGTGAATGGTGATGGGTTTTGTTATTGTATTAAAATTAAGTTTTGCAGAGAAAAAGCACCAAGCATGAAGATTTCCCTAGGCACTCCAGGTGTCCACATATCTCCTGAGTGGTGTTTGTTCTCCTTTGCAAACGGATCCTGTAAAGGATTACAAACTATTCTCTTTTTCTTTTTCTTTTAAAACTAAAAGGGGGACATGTGGACACTGCTGCAGGCCTAGGCCTTTTCTCACAGGGTCTGAGTTCCTTTCTCAGGCTGTGAGACTTTCTCAGGCCTAGCTGAAACCTTTCCCATGCTAGGGCCTCTGTCTGTACTGTAAACATAAGGGAAAGAATCATAATAAAGATAACACACCTGCTGGATCTATGGGAGAACGAGAGACAAGAGCTGTCTCTCTCTCTCCAATGAACTCTCTGTATTATGTTTTGCACGAACTGTATTATAAAAAGCAATAGCTTTCTTCAATAAACTGCACTCTTTCTTGCATCAAGTAAGAGAGTTGCCATGTTGCTGTGTCCCTTCGCCTCCATAACCCTCTCAGGCAGCAACACTGCTCCACTACTTCTGGACTTCTCCTGGTCATATCGTTTTCCCACGAACAATGGTTCTAAGCCTCCCACCTTCTGGCTAAAGGCCACTCGCTTTGGAAAGAACTATAAAACCATCCCCGGACCGAAGACCCCGAGATCTCCCCAGCGGCACTGGACGGCCTATTGGCGGGGATTCCACGAGGGCTCTTCCAGCTGTTGGTAGCTATTTTCATATGACCCCCTCCTCATCTCTCCCTTTTTTCCTTCTTTTTCTCTCTCCCTCTCCCCATTCTTTCTTCTATC
>JAREIS010001152.1:0-29543 GCA_030060385.1 Muscicapa striata striata
GGACTTGGGGGAATTGGGGTCTGAGGGATTTGGGGAGCTGAATTTGGGGTTCTGAGGGTTTGGGGAGCCTGAGGGATTGGGGGACTGAGGGAGTTCTGGGGATTTGAGTGGGAATTGGGGTCTGAGGGATTTGAGTGAGGATTGGTAGGGTTCTGAGGGATTTGGGAGGGGTCTGAGGGATTTGGGGCGCTGAGGGATTTGGGGAATGGTCCTGAGGGATTTGGGGGAACTGGGGTTCTGAGGGATTTGGGGAGCCTGAGGAGGGTGAGGAGGATTTGGGGTCTGAGGGGATTTGGGGAGCCTGAGGGATTTGGGGGAACTGGGGTTCTGAGGGGGTTTGGGGAGCCTGAGGATTTGGGGGCCTGAGGAATTGTTCTGAGGGGATTTGGGAGAGTCTGAGGATTTGGGGAGCCTGAGGATTTGGGGGAATTAGGGGTCTGAGGGATTTTGGGAGCCTGAGGTTGGGATTGAGGGAGTCCTGAGGGATTTGGGGAATCTGAGGGTTCGTGAGGGGAATTTGGGGAGCTGAGGGATTTGGGGGTCTGAGGGTATTTGGGGGAATTGGGGTCGTGAGGGATTTGAGGAGAACTGGTGGTCGGAGGGATTTTGGGTAGGCCTGAGGGATTTTGGGGAATTGGGGTCTGAGGAGATTCTGGAGCCTGAGGGGATTTGGGGGGGCTGAGGAAGTTCTGAGGATTGGAATTGGGGTCGTGAGGAGATTTTGGGAGCCTGAGGGATTGGGGGAATTTGGGTCGTGAGGGATTTGGGAGCCTGAGGATTTGGGACTGAGGAGTTCTGAGGGATTTGAGTGGGAATTGAGGTTCTGAGGATTTTGGGACCTGAGGGATTTGGGGCTGAGGAGAGTTCTGAGGGATTTGGGGAATTGGGAGTCATGAGGGATTTTGGGGACCGTGGATGGGATTTGAGGGAATTTTGATTGGGATTCCTGAGGGATTTGGGGCATTTTCTGTCATTTTGGTGTAATTTTGGGCCATTTTACTCCAATTTTGGGGCATTTTGGTGTAATTTTGGGCCATTTTACTGTCATTTTGGGGCATTTTGCTGTAATTTTGGGGCATTTTGGTGTAATTTTGGGCCATTTTACTGTAATTTTGGGCCATTTTACTGTAATTTTGGGGCATTTTAGTGTCATTTTGGGGCATTTTGGTGTCATTTTGGGCCATTTTACTGTAATTTTGGGGCATTTTGGGCTATTTTTGGCTATTTTGGGACATTTTGGTGCCCCCTGACCGGATTTTGGGCTGTTTTGGTGTAATTTTGGGCTGTTTTGGTGTTATTTTGGGCTGTTTTGGTGTAATTTTGGGCTGTTTTGGTGTTATTTTGGGCTGTTTTGGTGTAATTTTGGGCTGTTTTGGTGTTATTTTGGGGCTCCCTGACCTGATTTTGGGGATGTTTAGGTGTAATTTTGGGCCATTTTGGGATATTTTGGGCTGTTTTGCTGTAATTTTGGGCTATTTTGGGAAAATTTAGGAGATTTTGCTGTAATTTTGGGATATTTTAGGTCATTCTTTTGGGCAATTTTAGGACATTTTGAAGTAATTTTGGCCCGATTTTGGGCTGTTTTGGTGTAATTTTGGGGTAATTTCAGGAAATTTTGGGACATTTTATTGTAGTTTTGGGTTATTTTAATGTTAATTTGGGCTATTTTGGTGTAATTTTGGGGTAATTTCAGGTAATTTTGGGACATTTTGTTGTAGTTTTGGGTTATTTTAATGTTATTTTGGGCTATTTTGGTGTAATTTTGGGGTAATTTCAGGAAATTTTGGGACGATTTTGGGATATTTTGGAACATTTTTTTGTAATTTTGGATAATTTTGGGCCATTTTACTGTAATTTTGGATAATTTTGGGCCATTTTACTGTAAATTTTTTGTAATTTTGGGCCATTTTGGTGCAATTTTATGTAATTTTGGGCCATTTTACTGTAATTTTGGATAATTTTGGGCCATTTTACTGTAATTTTATGTAATTTTGGGCCATTTTACTGTAATTTTGGATAATTTTGGGCCATTTTGGTGCCCCCTGACTGGATTTTGGGGGCATTTTGGGGGGATTTTGGGCTATTTTGGGTCATTTTGGGCTATTTTGCTGTGATTTTGGGGCATTTCAATGTGATTTTGGGGTAATTTCAGGTAGTTTGGGGCTGTTTTGTTGCAGTTTTGGACGATTTTGGGCCATTTTAATGGAACTTTGGGCCATTTTGCTGTGATTTTGGGCTACTTGATTTTGGGATTTTGGACCATTTTGGGCTTTTTTGGGCCACTTTGTGTCAGTTTTGGGTTATTTTGGGACATTTTGGGCCATTTTAATGTAATTTTGGGCCATTTTAATGTAATTTTGGGCTATTTTGGGGTAATTTTGGGCAAATTTAATGTAATTTTGGGCCATTTTAATGTAATTTGGGGCTATTTTGGTGTATTTTTGGGGTAATTTCAGGGAATTATGGGATATTTTATTGTAATTTTCTGTAATTTTTTGTAATTTTGGGCCATTTTGCACAATTTTGGACAATTTGGGGCCATTTAATTTCCCCTGAGTGAATTTTGGGGATGTTCAGGGGGGATTTGGGGCAATTTTGGTTTATTTTGGGGGATATTTTATTGGGTGTCATTTTTGTGCAATTTTGGACAATTTTGGGCTATTTTGGGGTAATTTCTGTGTGATTTTGGGGCAGTTTGGGCCATTTCATTGCCCCTGCCTGGATCCTGGGGGGGATTTTGGGGCATTTTGGGATGTTTTGGTGGAATTTTGGGCTATTTTGGGACACTTGGGGCTATTTTGGTTTATTTTGGGCTGCGTTGATGGAATTTTGGGGATGTTTTGGTGGAATTTTGGGGTATTTGGGGCCATTTTTTTGGGGTAATTTCAGGTAATTTTGGGCCATTTTGGGCTATTTTGGGATAATTTCAGGTAATTTTGGGCCATTTTGGGCTGTGTTGAGGAAATTTTGGGATGTTTTGGTGGGATTTTGAGCCATTTTGGGCTATTTTAAAGTAATTTTGGGTCATTTTGGGGTAATTTCAGGTAATTTTGGGGCACTTTGGGGTATTTTGGGCCATTTTGGGCTATTTTGGGATAATTTCAGATAATTTTGGGCCATTTTGGGATAATTTCAGGTAATTTTGGGCCATTTTGGGCTGTGTTGAGGAAATTTTGGGATATTTTGGTGGAATTTTGGGGTATTTTGGGCTGTTTTAATGTAATTTTGGGCCATTTTGGGGCTTTTTTGGGCCATTCTGGGTTATTTTGCTGCAATTTTGGGATAATTTCATGTAATTTTGGGCCATTCCGGGTTATTTTGCTGCAATTTTGGGATAATTTGGGATAATTTCAGGTAATTTTGGGCCATTTTGGGCTGTGTTGAGGAAATTTTGGGATGTTTTGGGGTAATTTCAGGTAATTTTGGCTCATTTTGGGCTATTTTAATGTAATTTTGGGCTATTTTGGGGTAATTTCAGGCAATTTTGGTTAATTTTGGGCTCTTTTGGTTTATTTTGGGCTATTTTGGGATAATTTCAGGTAATTTTGGGCTATTTTGGGCTGTGTTGAGGAAATTTTGGGATGTTTTGGTGGAATTTTGGGGTATTTTTGGACCATTTTGGGCTGTTTCAATGTAATTTTGGGCCATTTGGGGCTATTTTGGATTATTTTGGGCCATTTTGGGGTAATTTTAGGTCATTTTGGCCCATTTTGGGCTGTGTTGATGGAATTTTGGGATGTTTTGGTGGAATTTTGGGCTATTTTGGGCTGTTTCAATGTAATTTGGGCCATTTGGGGCTATTTTGGGCCATTCTGGGTTATTTTACTGCAATTTTGGGCTATTTTGGGATAATTTCAGGTAATTCTGGGCCATTTTGGGATAATTTCAGGTCATTTTGGCCCATTTTGGGCTGTGTTGAGGAAATTTTGGGATGTTTTGGTGGAATTTTGAGCCATTTTGGGCTATTTTAAAATAATTTTGGGTCATTTTGGGGTAATTTCAGGTAATTTTGGGAACTTTGGGGTATTTTGGGCCATTTTGGGCTATTTTGGGATAATTTCAGGTAATTTTGGGCTATTTTGGGCTGTGTTGAGGAAATTTTGGGATGTTTTGGTAGAATTTTGGGCTATTTTGGGCTGTTTCAATGTAATTTTGGGCTACTTTAGGGTAGTTTCAGGTAATTTTGGGTCCTTTTGGGCTATTTTGGTTTATTTTAGGATAATTTCAGGTAATTTTGGGCTATTTTGGGCTGTGTTGAGGGAATTTTGGGATGTTTTGGTGGAATTTTGGGCTATTTTTGGCCATTTCAATGTAATTTTGGGCCATTTGGGGCTATTTTGGGCCATTCTGGGTTATTTTGCTGCAATTTTGGGACAATTTCAGGTAATTTTGGGCCATTTTGGGCTGTGTTGAGGAAATTTTGGGATGCTTTGGGATAATTTCAGGTAATTTTGGGCCATTTTGGGCTATTTTGCTGTAATTTTGGGCTATTTTGGGGTAATTTCAGGCAATTTTGGTTAATTTTGGGCTATTTTGGGCTATTTTGGGCAATTTTGGGATAATTTCAGGTAATTTTGGGCCATTTTTGGCTGTGTTGAGGAAATTTTGGGATGTTTTGGTGGAATTTTTGGCCATTTTGGGCTATTTTAATGCAATTTTGGGCCATTTGGGGCATTTTGGGCCATTCTGGGTTATTTTGCTGCAATTTTGGGATAATTTCAGGTAATTTTGGGGCATTTTGGGCTGTGTTGAGGAAATTTTGGGATGTTTTGGGATAATTTCAGGTAATTTTGGCTCATTTTGGGCTATTTTGCTGTAATTTTGGGCTATTTTGGGGTAATTTCAGGCAATTTTGGTTAATTTTGGGCTATTTTGGTTTATTTTGGGCAATTTTGGGATAATTTCAGGTAATTTTGGGCTATTTTGGGCTGTGTTGAGGAAATTTTGGGATGTTTTGGGATAATTTCAGGTAATTTTGGGCTATTTTGGGCTGTGTTGAGGAAATTATGGGATGTTTTGGTGGAATTTTTGGCCATTTTGGGCTATTTTAATGCAATTTTGGGCCATTTGGGGCTATTTTGGGGTAATTTCAGGTAATTTTGGGCTATTTTGGGACACTTGGGGCTATTTTGGTTTATTTTGGGCTCTGTTGATGGAATTTTGGGATGTTTTGGTGGAATTTTGGGCCATTTTGGGCTATTTTGCTGTAATTTTGGGCTATTTTGGGGTAATTTCAGGTAATTTTGGGGCACTTTGGGATATTATGGGCTGAGGTAATTTTGGGATGTTTTCGTGGGATTTTGGGGTATTTTGGGCCATTTTTTGGGATAATTTCAGGTAATTTTGGGCCATTTTGGGCTATTTTGGGATAATTTCAGATATTTTTGGGCTATTTTGGGCTATTTTGGGACAATTTCAGGTCATTTTGGGCCATTTTGGGCTGAGGTAATTTTGGGATGTTTTGGTGGAATTTTGGGCCATTTTTGGGGTAATTTCAGGTAATTTTGGGCCATTTTGGGCTGTGTTGAGGAAATTTTGGGATGTTTTGGTGGAATTTTGGGCTATTTTGGGCCATTTTTTGGGATAATTTCAGGTAATTTTGGTCCATTTTGGGCTATTTTGGGATAATTTCAGATAAATTTGGGCTATTTTGGGCTATTTTGGGATAATTTCAGGTCATTTTGGGCCATTTTGGGCTGAGGTAATTTTGGGCTGTTTTAATGTAATTTTGGGCCATTTTAGGATAATTTCAGGTAATTTTGGGCCATTTTGGGCCATTTTGGGCTATTTTGGGATAATTTCAGGTCATTTTGGGCTATTTTGGGTTATATTGGGGTAACTTTGGGATGTTTTGGTGGAATTTTGGGGTATTTTGGGCCATTTTTGGGATAATTTCAGGTAATTTTGGGGCATTTTGGGCTATTTTGGTTCATTTTGGGCTATTTTGGGATAATTTCAGTTAATTTTGGGCAATTTTGGGCTCAGGTAATTTTGGGATGTTTTGATGGAATTTTGAGCCATTTTGGGCTATTTTGGGATAATTTCAGGTCATTTTGGGCTATTTTGGGTTATATTGGGGTAACTTTGGGATGTTTTGGTGGAATTTTGGGCTATTTTGGGCCATTTTTGGGGTAATTTCAGGTAATTTTGGGCCGTTTTGGGCTATTTTGGTTCATTTGGGGCTATTTTGCTGTAAATTTTGTGTCTTTTGGGACAATTTTGGGCTATTTTGGTGTGAATTTGGTGCAATTTTGGACAATTTTGGGCCGTTTTGAGCTATTTTGGTTCATTTTGGGCTATTTTGGTGTGAATTTTCTGTAATTTTGGACAATTTTGGGCCATTTTGGGCTATTTTGGTGTGAATTTGGTCCAATTTTGGACAATTTTGGGCCGTTTTGGGCTATTTTGGTGGGAATTTGGGGCTATTTTGGTGTGAATTTTCTGTAATTTTGGACAATTTTGGGCCGTTTTCAGCTATTTTGGTGTGAATTTGGGGCTATTTTGGTGTGAATTTGGTGCAATTTTGGACAATTTTGGGCCGTTTTGGGCTATTTTGGTTCATTTGGGGCTATTTTGGGGTAATTTTGTGTAATTTTGGACAATTTTGGGCCATTTTGGGCTATTTTGGTGTGAATTTGGTGCAATTTTGGACAATTTTGGGCCATTTTGGGCTATTTTGGTGTGAATTTGGTGCAATTTTGGACAATTTTGGGCCGTTTCTGTGGCCCCTGACGGATTTTTTTGGGGTCCCCCCCCCCGAATTTCTCTCCCCTCCCCCAGACTGCCGGAGCCCCGACAGCTCGAGCGCCGCCTCCCCTCCCCCCGCCCCTCCCCCCGCCATGGGCTCCCCCGGGCCCCTCCCCCACCCCCCACCCCCCCAAAATTTGGGGTCCCCCTTCCCCGTGATCAGCAACGCCCAGAACCCGCTGGGATTCGGGGCCGTCAGCAGCCCCCAGGTGAGAGGGGGGGGGAGGGGAAATGGGGGTGGGGGAGGGGAAAATGGGGGTTGGGGGAGGGGGAAATGGGGTTTGGGGGAGGGGAAAATGGGGAGTGGGGAGGGGAAAAATGGGGGTTTGGGGAAAAGGAGAAAAAATAAATAAAAAGGGGTTTGGGGATTAAAAAAGCACAAAAATGTTGGGATTTTGGGGAAAAAATGGGGGAAAAATGGGGAAAAAATGGGGAAGAAATGGGGATTTTGGGGATAAAAAAAGCACAAAAGAATTTGGGATTTTGGGGAGAAAATGGGGATTTTGGAGAAAATGAGAAAAAAAAAAGGGGTATGGGGATAAAAAAAGCACAAAAAATTTGGGGAAAAATGGGGAAAATGGGGAAAATGGGGAAAAAATGGGGATTTTGGGGTAAATGAGAAAAAAAAGGGTTTGGGGATAAAAAAAGCACGAAAAATTTGGGGATTTTGGGGAAAAAATGGGGGAAAAATGGGGAAATGCAAAAAAAAAAAAGGGGTTTGGGGATAAAAAAAAAAAAAATACGGCATTTTGGGGAAAAAATGGGGAAAAAATGGGGGAAAAAATGGAGGAAAAAATGGGGATTTTGGGGATAAAAAATGCACAAAAGAATTCGGGATTTTGGGGTGAAAATGGGGATTTTGAGGAAAATGCAAAAAAAAAATAAAAAGGGGTTGGGGGATAAAAAAGCACAAAAATGTTGGGATTTTGGGGAAAAAAGGGGGAAAAATGGGGATTTTGGGGAAAATGCAAAAAAGAAAAAACTGGGATTTGGGGATAAAAAAAGCACAAAAATTCGGGATTTTGGGAAAAAAATGGGGATTTTGGAAAAAATGAGAAAAAAAAAGGGGTTTGGGGATAAAAAAGCACAAAAAAATGTTGGGATTTTGGGGAAAAATGGGGAAAAATGGAGATTTTGGAGAAAAAATGGGGATTTTGGGAAAATGAGAAAAAAACTCAGGGGGTTGGGGGGGTAAAAAAATTCGGGATTTTGGAGAAAAAATGGGGGAAAAAATGGGGATTTTTGGGAAAATGGAAAAAAATGGGGTTGGGGGATAAAAAAACCACAAAAAAATTCGGGATTTTGGGGAAAAAATGGGGAAAAATGGGGGAAAAATGGGGATTTTGGGGAAAATGAGAAAAAAAAAAAAAAGGGGGTTTGGGATAAAAGAAGCACAAAAAAATTCGGGATTTTGGGGAAAAAATGGGGATTTTGGGCATAAAAAAAACCACAAAAAATTTCAGGATTTTGGGGAAAAATGGGGAAAAAAATGGGGATTTTGGTAAAATGAGAAAAATGGGGTTTGGGGGATAAAAGACACAAAAATTCGGGATTTTGTAGAAAAAATGGGGAAAAATGGGGATTTTGGGGATAAAAAAAGCACAAAAGAATTGGATTTTGGGGAAAATGGGATTTTGGGGAAAATGCAAAAAAAAAAAAAGAAGGGGTTGGGGGATAAAAAAACACAAAAAAATGTTGGGATTTTGGGGGAAAAATTGGGAAAAATGGGGAAAATGGGTGTTTTGGGATAAAAAAAAGCACAAAAAATTCGGGATTTTGGGGAAAAATGGGGGAAAATGGGGATTTTGGGGAAATTGCAAAAAAAAAAAAAAAAGGGGGTTTGGGGATAAAGAAGCACAAAAATTGGGATTTTGGGGAAAATGGGGATTTTGGGCATAAAAAAACACAAAAATTTCAGGATTTTGGGGAAAAATGGGGATAAAAATGGGGATTTTGGGGCAAATGCAGAAAAAAAAAAGGGGTTGGGGGATAAAAAAAGCACAAAAAATTTGGGGATTTTGGGAAAAATGTAAAAAAAAAAGGGATTTTGGGGAAAATGAAAAAAATGAGGGTTTGGGGAAAATGGAAAAGAAAAATGGGGGGTTTGGGGAAAGAAATGACAAAAAGTGGTTTTGGGGAAAATGACAAAAAAAAGAAAAAAGGGGTTTTGGGGGGAAAACAGCAAAAATGGGGATTTTGGGAAAAAATAAAATAAAAAAATGGGGGTTTTGGAGAAAAATGCAAAAAAGGATTTTTCCCTTTTCCATGGTGTTTTTTCTTTTCCCTGCTTTTTTTTTTTCTTTTTCCCTGTTTTTTTCTGCATTTTGTTCCTTTTCCTGTTTATTTATTTTTCTGTTTTTCCTGCATTTTCTTCCCTTTTCCCTGTTTTTTTACCCTTTTCCATTTTTTTCTTTTCTCAGTTTTTTTTCCCTTTTCCCTGGTTTTTTTCCCCTTTTCCCTGTTTTTTTTTTTTCCCTTTTCCTTGTTTCTTTTTCCCTTTTCTTTGGATTTTTTGTTCTCTTTTCCCTGGTTTTTTTTTCCCTTTCTCTGTTTTTTTTTTCCTTTCTCTGCTTTTTTTTTTTCCCTTTCCCCTGCATTTCACCCTCTTTATCCCTGAATATTTTTTATCCCTTTTCCCTGTTTATTTATTTTTCTGTTTTTCCTGCATTTTCTTCCCTTTTCCCTGTTTTTTTTTCCTTTTTCCATATTTGTTTTCTTTTTCCTTTTTTTTTTTTTCTTTTTCCCCTCGTTTTTTCCCTTTTCTCTGGATTTTGTTCCCTTTTCCCTGTTTATTTATTTTTCTGTTTTTCCTGCATTTTCTTCCCTTTTCCCTGTTTTTTTTCCCTTTTCAATATTTTTTTCCTTTCTCTGTTTTTTTTTCTTTTTTCCCTGTTTTTTTCCCTTTTCTCTGCATTTTGTTCCCTTTTCCCTGTTTATTTATTTTTCTGTTTTTTCTGCATTTTCTTCCCTTTTCCCTGTTTTTTTTTTCCTTTTTCCATTTTTGTTTTCCTTTTCCTTTTTTTTTCTTTTTCCCCTCGTTTTTTTCCCCTTTCTCTGGATTTTGTTCCCTTTTCCCTGTTTATTTATTTTTCTCTTTTTCCTGCATTTTGTTCTCTTTTCCTTGGTTTTATTTTTTCTCTTTTCCATATTTGTTTTCCTTTCTCTTTTTTTTTTTTTTTTTTACTTTTTCCTTGTTTTTTCCCTTTTCTCTGCATTTTGTTCCCTTTTCCCTGTTTAATTATTTTTCTGTTTTTCCTGCATTTTCTTCCCTTTTCCCTGTTTTTTTTTCCTTTTTCCATATTTGTTTTCCTTTTCCTTTTTTTTTCTTTTTCCCCTCGTTTTTTCCCCTTTCTCTGGATTTTGTTCCCTTTTCCCTGTTTATTTATTTTTCTTTTTCCTGCATTTTTCTCTTTTCCTTGTTTTTATTTTTTCCCTTTTCCATATTTGTTTTCCTTTCTCTGTTTTTTTTTTACTTTTCCCCTGTTTTTTCCCCTTTCTCTGGATTTTTTATCCCTTTTTCCTGTTTATTTATTTTTCTGTTTTTCCTGCATTTTGTTCCCTTTTCCCTGTTTTTTTTTCCTTCTTCCATATTTGTTTTCCTTTTCCTTTTTTTTTCCTTTTTCCTTGTTTTTTCCCCTTTCTCTGCATTTTGTTCCCTTTTCCCTGTTTATTTATTTTTCTGTTTTTCCTGCATTTTCTTCCTTTTTCCCTGTTTTTTTTTACCCTTTTCAATATTTTTTTCCTTTCTCTGTTTTTTTTTTTTTTACTTTTTCCCTGTTTTTTCCCTTTTCTCTGGATTTTGTTCCCTTTTTCCCTGTTTATTTATTTTTCTGTTTTTCCTGCATTTTCTTCCCCTTTCATTGGTTTTATTTTTTCCCTTTTCCATATTGTTTTTTCTTTCTCTGCTTTTTTTTTCCCCCTTTCCCTGCATTTCACCCTCTTTATCCCTGAATATTTTTTATCCCTTTTCCCTGTTTTTTTCTCTTTTCCCTGTTTTTTTTGGGTTTTTTTTCCCCTGGTTTTTTTTTTCCATTTTCCCTGTTTTTTCCACTTTTCCTTGTTTCTTTTTCCCTTTTCTTTGGATTTTTTGTTCTCTTTTCCCTGTTTTTTTTTCCCTTTTCCCTGTGTTTTTTTCCTTTCTCTTTTTTTTTTTTTTACTTTTTCCCTCTTTTTTCCCTTTTCTCTGAGTTTTTTTCCCTTTTTCCCTGTTTATTTATTTTTCTCTTTTTCCTGCATTTTGTTCCCTTTTTCCCTGTTTATTTATTTTTCTGTTTTTCCTGCATTTTCTTCCCCTTTCATTGGTTTTATTTTTTCCCTTTTCCATATTTTTTTCCTTTCTCTGCTTTTTTTTTTCCCCTTTCCCCTGCATTTCACCCTCTTTATCCCTGAATATTTTTCTCCCTTTTCCTGTTTTTTTTCTCTTTTTCCTGTTTTTTTTGGTTTTTTTTCCCTGGTTTTTTTTCCATTTTCCCTGTTTTTCCCTTTTCCCTTGTTTCTTTTTTCCTTTTCTTTGGATTTTTTTTTCTTTTCCCTGTTTTTTTCCCTTTTCTCTGGATTTTGTTCCCTTTTCCCTGTTTATTTATTTTTCTGTTTTTCCTGCATTTTCTTCCCCTTTCATTGGTTTTATTTTTTTCCCTTTTCCATACTTTTTTTCCTTTCTCTGCTTTTTTTCCCCCTTTCCCTGCATTTCACCTCTTTATCCCTGAATATTTTTATCCCTTTTCCCTGTTTTTTCTCTTTTTCCCTTTTTTTGGTTTTTTTCCCTGTTTTTTTTTCCATTTTCCCTTTTTTCCCTTTTCCCTTGTTTCTTTTTCCTTTTCTTTGGATTTTTTGTTTTTTTTTCTCTGTTTTTTTTCCCCTTTTCCCTGTAATTTTTTTCCCTTTCCCTGCATTTCACTCTGTTCATCCCTGAATATTTTTTCCCTTTTCCCTGTTTTTTTTCCCTTTTCCATATTATTTTTCTTTTCTCTGCTTCTTTTTTTTTTCCCTTTTCCCTGCATTTCACCCTCTTTATCCCTGAATATTTTTTTCCCTTTTCCCTGTTTTTATTTTTCCCTTTTCCATATTTTTTTCTTTCTCTGCTTTTTTTTTTCCTTTTCCCAGAATATTTTTTCCCTTTTCCCTGTTTTTTTCCCCTTTTCTCCGTTTTTTGTTTTTCTTTTTCCTGGTTTTTTTTCCCTTTTCCATATTTTTTTCCTTTTTCTGCTTTTCTTTTTTTTTTTTTTCCACTGAATATTTTCCCCATTTCCCTGTTTTTTTCTTCCCTTTTCCTTGTTTCTTTTCCTTTTTTTTGGATTTTTTTGTTCTCTTTTCTCTGGTTTTTTTCCTTTTCCATATTTCTTTTTTCCTTTCTCTGTTTTTTTTTTTTTTTTTCCCTTTTCCCTGCATTTCACCCTCTTTATCCCTGAATACTTTTTTCCCTTTTCCCTGTTTTTTTTCCCCTTTTCCATATTATTTTTCCTTTCCCTGCTTCTTTTTTTTTTTCCTTTTCCCTGCATTTCACTCTCTTTTCTTTGGATTTTTTGTTCTCTTTTCCCTGGTTTTTTTTTCCCCTTTTCCCAGTGTTTTTTTTTCCTTTCTCTGCTTTTTTTTTCCCCTTTTCCCTTTGATTTTTTCCTTTCTCTGCTTTTTTCTTCCCTTTTCCCTGTATTTTTTCCCTTTTTCTTGCATTTCACCCTCTTTATCCCTGAATACTTTTTATCCCTTTTCCCTGTTTATTTATTTTTTGGTTTTTCCTGCATTTTCTTCCCTTTTCCCTGTTTTTTTTTTCCCTTTTCAATATTTTTTTCCTTTCTCTGCTTTTTTTTTTCTTTTTTCCCTGTTTTTTTCCCTTTTCTCTGCATTTTGTTCCCTTTTCCCTGTTTATTTATTTTTCTGTTTTTCCTGCATTTTCTTCCCCTTTCATTGGTTTTATTTTTTCCCATTTCCATATTGTTTTTCCTTTCTCTTTTTTTTTTTCCCTTTCCCCTGCATTTCACCCTCTTTATCCCTGAATATTTTTTATCCCTTTTTTCTGGTTTTTTTTCCCTTTTCCCTGTTTTTTTTTCCCTTTTCCATATTATTTTTCCTTTCTCTGCTTCTTTTTTTTCCTTTTCCTGCATTTCACTCTGTTCATCCCTGAATATTTTTTCCTTTTCCCTGTTTTTTTTCTCTTTTCCCTGTTTTTTTCCCTTTTCTGTTTTTTTCCCTTTTCCCTGTTTTTTTTTTTTTTTTCATTTTCCGTGTTTTTTTCCTTTTCCTTGTTTCTTTTCACTTTTCCCTGTTTTTTTACCCTTTCCCATATTTATTTTTCCTTTCTCTGCTTCTTTTTTTTTCCCCCTTTCCCTGTATTTTTTCCCTTTTCCCTGCATTTCACCCTCTTTATCCCTGAATAATTTTTCCCTTTTTCCTGTTATTTTTCCCTTTTCCATATTTTTTTTCTTTCTCTGCTTTTTTTTCCTTTTCCCAGAATATTTTTCCCTTTTCCTGTTTTTTTTCCCCTTTTCTCCATTTTTCTTTTTCTTTTCCCTGGTTTTTTTCCCTTCTCCATATTTTTTTCCTTTCTCTCTTTTTTTTTTTTTCCTTTTCCCAGAATATTTTTTTCCTCATTTCCTTATTTTTTTTCCCCCCCATTCCCAGCAGAGTTTAACCCTTTTCTCCCCAGATCAACTCCACGGTGCCCCTCCCCCCCGGGGAGGACGTGAAGCCCCCGCTGGGAATTCGGGGACCCCCCCCCTGCCCCCCCCAGCACGGCCCCACGGGCAAGAGGCTCTGTGCCATCTGTGGGGACAGGTCCTCAGGTGAGAGAAATGGGGGGAAAAACAAAAAAATGGGGATTTTGGAAAAAAAAAATGGGGATTTTTGGGGAAAAAATGGGGATTTTTGGGGAAAAAATGGGGATTTTGGGGCATAAAATGGGGTTTTTTGGGGAATAAATGGGGATTTTTGGGGAAAAAATGGGGATTTTCGGGGAAAAAAACAGAATTTTGGGGGGAAAAAATGGGGGTTTTTGGAAAGAAAAACCACAATTTTGGGAGAAAAAAATGGGGATTTTTGGGATAAAAAAATGGGGTTTTTGGGGAAAAAACAGGGGTATTTGGGGAAAAAATGGGGATTTTTGGGGAAAAAAACAGAATTTTGGAAGAAAAAAATGGGGATGTTTGGGATAAAAAAACTCCAGAATTTTGGAAGAAAAAAATGGGGATTTTTGGGGAAAAAAATGGGGATTTTTGGGATGAAAAAATGGGGATTTTGGGGGGAAAATGTGGATTTTGGGGTGGCAGGGAGGGGCTGTGTGCCAGCTGTGGGGACAGGTCCTCAGGTGAGACTAAATTGGGGGGGAAATGGGGATTTTGGGAAAAAAAACAAAAAAAAATGAATTTGGGAAAAAAATGGGAAAAAAAATGGGGATTTTTGGGGAAAAAATGGGGATTTTTGGGATAAAAAATGGGGATTTTTGGGGAATAAATGGGGATTTTTGGGGAAAAAATGGGGATTTTTGGGGAAAAAAACAGAATTTTGGGGAGAAAAAATGGGGATTTTTGGGATAAAAAAATGGGGGTTTTGGGGAAAAATTGGGATTTTTGGGGAAAAAATGGGGATTTTGGGGGAAAAAATAGGGTTTTTTTGGGGAAAAAACCAGATTATCGGTGGAAAAAAATGGGAATTTTGGGGGAAAAAAACAGAATTTTGGAAGAAAAAAATGGGGATGTTTGGGATAAAAAAATGGGGGTTTTTGGGATAAAAAAATGGGGGTTTTTGGGGGAAAATGTGGATTTTGGGGTGGCAGGGAGGGGCTGTGTGCCAGCTGTGGGGACAGGCCCTCAGGTGAGACACAAATTGGGGAAAATGGGGTTTGGGAAAAAACAAAAAAAAAAATTAATTTGGGAAAAAAAAAGGGAAAAAAAATGAGGATTTTGGGGAAAAAATGGGGATTTTTGGGGAAAAAATGGGGAATTATGGGGAAAAAATGGGGATTTTTGGGGAAAAAAATGGGGATTTTGGGGAAAAAAATGGGAATTTTGGGGGGAAAATAATGGGGGTTTTTGGAAAAAAAACCCCAGAATTTTGGAAAAAAAATATGGGGATATTTGGGATAAAAAATGGGGATTTTTGGGGAAAAAATGGGGATTTTTGGGGAAAAATGGGGGTTTTTGAGGAGAAAATGTGGATTTTGGGGTGGCAGGGAGGGGCTGTGTGCCAGCTGTGGGGACAGGCCCTCAGGTGAGACACAAATTGGGAAAAACAACAAAAAAATGGGGAATTTGGGAAAAAAATGGGGATTTTTGGGATAAAAAATGGGGATTTTTGGGGAAAAAATGGGGATTTTTGGGATAAAAAATGGGGATTTTTGGGGAAAAAATGGGGATTTTTGGGGAAAAATGGGGATTTTTGGGGGAAAAAACAGAATTTTGGTGGAAAAAAAATGGGGATTTTTGGGGAAAAAATTGGGGAATTATGGGGAAAAAATGGGGAATTATGGGGAAAAAAATGGGGATTTTGGGGAAAAAAAAAAAAAAAGGAATTTGGGGAAAAAAATGGGGATTTTGGGATAAAAATGGGGTTTTAGGGGAAAAATGGGGATTTTGGGGAAAAAACGGAATTTTGGGGAAAAAATGGGGTTTTGGAAAAAACCCAGAATTTTGGAAAGAAAAAATGGGGATTTTTGGGATAAAAAATGGGTTTTTGGGGAAAAATGGGGATTTTTGGGATAAAAAATGGGGATTTTTGGGGAAAAAATGGGGATTTTTGGGGAAAAAAACAGATTATCGGTGGAAAAAAATTGGGATTTTTGGGGAAAAAACCAGAATTTTGGGGGGAAAAAATGGGGGTTTTTGGAAAAAAACTCCAGAATTTTGGAAGAAAAAAATGGGGATTTTTGGGATAAAAAAATGGGGGTTTTTGGGATAAAAAAATGGGGGTTTTTGGGGGGAAAATGTGGATTTTGGGGTGGCAGGGAGGGGCTGTGTGCCAGCTGTGGGGACAGGCCCTCAGGTGAGACACAAATGGGGATTTGGGGAAAAAAATAAAAAAAAAGAGATTTGGGAAAAAAAATGGGGAAATATGGGGAATTATGGGGAAAAAATGGGGATTTTGGGGAAAAAATGGGGATTTTTGGGAAAAAACCAGAATTTTGGGGAAAAAAATGGGGTTTTGGAAAAAACAGAATTTTGGAAAAAAAAATGGGGATTTTTGGGGAAAAAATGGGGATTTTTGGGATAAAAAATGGGGATTTTAGGGGAAAAAATGGGGATTTTTGGGGAAAAAACCAGATTATCGGTGGAAAAAAATGGGGATGTTTGGGAAAAAAACAGAATTTTGGGGAAAAAAATGGGGGTTTTGGAGAAAAAACAAAAAAAAAAGGAATTTGGGAAAAAAATGGGAAATTATGGGGAAAAAATGGGGATTTTTGGGGAAAAAATGGGGATTTTTGGGGAAAAAATGGGAATTTTTGGGGAAAAAACCAGATTATCGGTGGAAAAAAATGGGAATTTTGGGGGAAAAAAACAGAATTTTGGAAGAAAAAAATGGGGATGTTTGGGATAAAAAATGGGGATTTTGGGATAAAAAAATGGGGTTTCTGGGGAAAATGTGGATTTTGGGGTGGCAGGAGGGCTGTGTGCCAGCTGTGGGGACAGGCCCTCAGGTGAGACACAAATTGGGGGTTTGGGGAAAAAACAAAAAAATGGGGATTTTGGAAAAAAAAATGGGGATTTTTGGGATAAAAAATGGGGAATTTTGGGGAAAACAATGGGAATTTTGGGTGAAAAATGGGGATTTTGGGGAAAAAAACAGAATTTGGAAGAAAAAAATGGGGATTTTGGGATAAAAATGGGGTTTTTGGGGGAAAATGGGGATTTTGGGGAAAAAACCAGAATTTTGGGGGGAAAAAATGGAGGGTTTTGGGGAAAAAACCAGAATTTTGGGAAGAAAAACCCAGAATTTTGGTGGAAAAAAATGGGGATATTTGGGAAAAAAACCAGGATTTTGGGGGAAAAATATGGGGGTTTTTAGAAAAAAAAACCCAGACTTTTGGGAAAAAAAATGGGGGTTTTGGGATAAAAAAATGGGGGTATTTGGGGGAAAATGTGGATTTTGGGGTGGCAGGGAGGGGCTGTGTGCCAGCTGTGGGGACAGGGCATCAGGTGAGAAAATGGGGGAAAAAATGGGGATTTGGGGAAAAAAACAAAAAAAAGGAATTTGGGGAAAAAATGGGGAATTATGGGGAAAAAAATGGGGGTTTTTGGGGAAAAAACCAGAATTTTGGGGGGAAAAAATGGGGGTTTTTGGAAAAAAAACCCAGAATTTTGGAAGAAAAAAATGGGGATTTTTGGGATAAAAAATGGGGATTTTTGGGATAAAAAAACGGGGATTTTTGGGGAGAAAATTGGGATTTTGGGGGAAAAAAAATTGGGAATTTTGGGGAAAAAATTGCATGAGGATTTTGTGCTCGAGGGTTTCCAGCACTGAGGGATTCCTCAGGTGGATTTTGGGCCAATTGTGGGTAAATTTTGGGTTGATTTTTGTCAATTTTGGGCCAGTTTTGGGTGGATTTCTGTCAATCCTGGGTCGATTTTTCCCATTTTGGCCCAAAATTTTGGGAATTTCTCCCAAATTCCACCAGGTTTCCAAATTCCAGGATTTCCATCCAGGAGGGATTTGTCAAGTGGATTTTGGGTCAATTCTGGGTCGATTTTTGTCAATTCTGGGTCAATTTTGGGTCAATTTTTATCAATTCTGGGTCGATTTGGGGTCGATTTTTACCATTTCTGGGTCCATTTTTTTGCCAATTTTTCCATTTTTGGCGCCGAATTTTTGGAATTTCTCCCAAATTCCATCAGAATTTTCAGCTCCAGGATTTCCAACCATGAGGGATTTGTCAGGTGGATTTTGGGTCAATTCTGGGTCGATTTGGGGTCGATTTTCGTCAATTCTGGGTTAATTTTGTGTTGATTTTTATCAATTCTGGGCTGATTTTTGCACTGATTTTTCCCAGTTTTAGCCAAATTCCACTGGAATTCCCAATTCCAGAGTTTCCAGCTTTGAGGGATTTGTCAGGTGGATTTTGGGTCAATTCTGGGTTGATTTGGGGTTGATTTTAGTCAATTCTGGGCCGATTTTTTTGCTGATTTTTCCCATTTTCTCCCCGATTTTTCCCATTTTCTCCCCGATTTTCAGGCTGATTTTTTGGGATTTTTTTGGGGAATTCCATCAGAATTTTGGGTTCCAGAGTTTCCAGCTTTGAGGGATTTGTCAGGTGGATTTTGGGTCAATTCTGGGTCAATTTGAGGTCAATTTTAGTCAATTCTGGGCCGATTTTTTTGCCGATTTTTCCCATTTTCTCCCCGATTTTTGTGCCGATTTTTCCCCTTTTCTCCCCAATTTTTTTTTTCCCTTTTTCCCTGGATCTCACCCCAATTTCTCCCTTCCCAGGCCAGCACTACGGGGTCTGCAGCTGCCAGGGCTGCAGGGGCTTCTTCAGGGAAACCTTGGCTCCATTCTGGGTCCATTTGGGGCCCATTTTGGGTGGATTTTGCTCAATTTTGGGTCAATTTTTGTCAATTCTGGGTCAATTTTCACACCGATTTTTGTGACCTTTTTTTGAGGTTTTTTTTTGGGGAATTCCATCAGGATTTTGGGCTCCAGGGTCTCCAGCTTTGAGGGATTTGTCAGGTGGATTTTGGGTCAGTTCTGGGTCGATTTGGGGTCGATTTTAGTCAATTCTGGGCCGATTTTTTTGCCGATTTTTCCCATTTTTTGCCGATTTTTGCTCCGATTTCTTTGCCGATTTTCAGGCTGATTTTTTGGGATTTTTTTGGGGAATTCCATCAGAATTTTGGGCTCCAGGGTTTCCATCTATGAGGGATTTGTCAGGTGGATTTTGGGTCAGTTCTGGGTCGATTTGGGGTCGATTTTAGACAATTCTGGGTCGATTTTTTTTGCCAATTTTTCCATTTTTGGCGCCAAATTTTGGGAATTTCTCCCAAATTCCATCAGAATTTTCAGCTCCAGGATTCCCAACCATGAGGGATTTGTCAGGTGGATTTTGGGTCAATTCTGGGTCACTTTGGGGTTGATTTTAGTCAATTCTGGGCCGATTTTTGTGCCGATTTTTCCCATTTTTTGCCGATTTTTGCCCCGATTTCTTTGCTGATTTTCAGGCTGATATTTGGGATTTTTTTGGGGAATTCCATCAGGATTTTCAGCTCCAGGATTTCCATCTATGAGAGTTTTGTCAGGTGATTTTGGGTCAATTCTGGGTCAATTTGGGGTCGATTTTAGTCAATTCTGGGCCGATTTTTGTGCCGATTTTTCCCATTTTTTGCCGATTTTTGCCCCGATTTCTTTGCCGATTTTCAGGCTGATTTTTTGGGATTTTTTTGGGGAATTCCATCAGAATTTTGGGCTCCAGGGTTTGCAGCTTTGAGGGATTTGTCAGGTGGATTTTGGGTCAGTTCTGGGTCGATTTGGGGTCGATTTTTGTCAAATCTGGGCCGATTTTTTTGCCGATTTTTCCCATTTTTTGCCAAGTTTCGCCCCGATTTCTTTGCCGATTTTCAGGCTGATTTTTGGAATTTTTTTGGGAATTCCATCAGGATTTTGGGTTCCAGAGTTTCCAGCTTTGAGAGTTTTGTCAGGTGGATTTTGGATCAATTCTGGGTCGATTTGGGGTCGATTTTAGTCAATTCTGGGTCGATTTTTGTGCCGATTTTTCCCATTTTCTCCCCGATTTTTGCCCCGATTTCTTTGCCGATTTTCAGGCTGATTTTTTGGGATTTTTTTGGGGAATTCCATCAGAATTTTCAGCTCCAGGATTCCCAACCATGAGGGATTTGTCAGGTGGATTTTGGGTCAATTCTGGGTCAATTTGGGGTCGATTTTTGTCAATTCTGGGCCGATTTTTTTGCCGATTTTTCCCATTTTTTGCCGATTTTTGCCCCGATTTCTTTGCTGATTTTCAGGCTGATTTTTTGGGATTTTTTTTGGGGGAATTCCATCAGGATTTTGGGTTCCGGAGTTTCCAGCTTTGAGAGTTTTGTCAGGTGATTTTGGGTCAATTCTGGGTCGATTTGGGGTCGATTTTATTCAATTCTGGGTCGATTTTTTTGCCGATTTTTCCCATTTTCGCGTCGATTTTTGTGCCGATTTTTCCCATTTTGGTGCCGATTTTTCCCATTTTTTTGCCGATTTTTGTGCCGATTTTTCCCCTTTTCTCCCCGATTTTTTTTTTCCCTTTTTCCCTGGATCTCAGCCCAATTTCTCCCTTCCCAGGCCAGCACTACGGGGTCTGCAGCTGCCAGGGCTGCAGGGGCTTCTTCAGGGAAACCTTGGCTCCATTCTGGGTCCATTTGGGGTCAATTTTTATCAATTCTGGGTCGGTTTTTACCATTTCTGGGTCCATTTTTTTGCCAATTTTTCCATTTTTGGCGCCGAATTTTTGGGATTTCTCCCAAATTCCATCAGAATTTTCAGCTCCAGGATTTCCATCCATGAGGGATTTGTCAGGTGGATTTTGGGTCAATTCTGGGTCGATTTGGGGTCGATTTTCGTCAATTCTGGGTTAATTTTGTGTTGATTTTTATCAATTCTGGGCTGATTTTTGCACTGGTTTTTCCCAGTTTTAGCCAAATTCCACTGGAATTCCCAATTCCAGAGTTTCCAGCTTTGAGGGATTTCTCAGGTGGATTTTGGGTCAGTTCTGGGTCACTTTGGGGTTGATTTTAGTCAATTCTGGGCCGATTTTTTTGCTGATTTTTCCCATTTTCTCCCCGATTTTTCCCATTTTCTCCCCGATTTTCAGGCTGATTTTTTGGGATTTTTTTGGGGAATTCCATCAGGATTTTGGGCTCCAGAGTTTCCAGCTTTGAGAGTTTTATCAGGTGGATTTTGGGTCAATTCTGGGTCAATTTGGGGTCGATTTTAGTCAATTCTGGGCCGATTTTTTTGCCGATTTTTCCCATTTTTTGCCGATTTTTGCCCCGATTTCTTTGCCGATTTTCAGGCTGATTTTTTGGGATTTTTTTGGGGAATTCCATCAGGATTTTGGGCTCCAGGATTTCCAGCTTTGAGAGTTTTGTCAGGTGGATTTTGGGTCAATTCTGGGTCGATTTGGGGTCGATTTTAGTCAATTCTGGGCCGATTTTTTTGCCGATTTTTCCCATTTTTGCCCCAATTTTTGCACTGATTTTTTTGCCGATTTTTCCCCTTTTTGCACCAATTTTTTTTTGCCCTTTTTCCCTGGATCTCAGCCCAATTTCTCCCTTCCCAGGCCAGCACTACGGCGTGTCCAGCTGCCAGGGCTGCAGGGGCTTCTTCAGGGAAACCTTGGCTCCATTCTGGGTCCATTTGGGGCCCATTTTGGGTGGATTTTGCTCAGTTTTGGGTCAATTTCTGTCAATTCTGGGTCGATTTTCACACCAATTTTTGTGACCTTTTTTTGAGGTTTTTTTTGGGGAATTCCATCAGGATTTTGGGCTCCAGAGTTTCCAGCTTTGAGGGATTTCTCAGGTGGATTTTGGGTCAATTCTGGGTCAATTCTGGGTCGATTTTTGTCAAATCTGGGCTGATCTTTTTTGCCGATTTTTCCCATTTTTGTGCCGATTTTTGCCCCGATTTCTTTGCCGATTTTCAGGCTGATTTTTGGGATTTTTTTGGGAATTCCATCAGGATTTTGGGCTCCAGGATTTCCATCTATGAGGGATTTGTCAGGTGGATTTTGGGTCAATTCTGGGTCGATTTGGGGTCGATTTTAGTCAATTCTGGGCCGATTTTTGTGCCGATTTTTCCCATTTCTCCCGATTTTTCCCATTTTTTTGCCGATTTTTCCCCTTTTCGCCCCGATTTTTTTTTTTTTCCCTTTTTCCCTGGATCTCACCCCAATTTCTCCCTTCCCAGGCCAGCACTACGGGGTCTGCAGCTGCCAGGGCTGCAGGGGCTTCTTCAGGGAAACCTTGGCTCCATTCTGGGTCCATTTGGGGTCAATTTTTATCAATTCTGGGTCGGTTTTTACCATTTCTGGGTCCATTTTTTTGCCAATTTTTCCATTTTTGGCGCCAAATTTTGGGAATTTCTCCCAAATTCCATCAGAATTTTCAGCTCCAGGATTTCCATCCATGAGGATTTTGTCAGGTGGATTTTGGGTCAATTCTGGGTCGATTTGGGGTCGATTTTCGTCAATTCTGGGCTAATTTTGTGTTGATTTTTATCAATTCTGGGCTGATTTTTGCACTGATTTTTCCCAGTT
Source organism: Muscicapa striata striata (assembly GCA_030060385.1). NCBI lineage: Eukaryota > Metazoa > Chordata > Aves > Passeriformes > Muscicapidae > Muscicapa > Muscicapa striata. The sequence continues at coordinate 21,971 of JAREIS010001152.1, forward strand.
TTAGCCAAATTCCACTGGAATTCCCAATTCCAGAGTTTCCAGCTTTGAGGGATTTCTCAGGTGGATTTTGGGTCAATTCTGGGTCGATTTGGGGTTGATTTTTGTCAATTCTGGGTCGATTTTTTTGCTGATTTTTCCCATTTTCTCCCCGATTTTTCCCATTTTCTCCCCGATTTTCAGGCTGATTTTTTGGGATTTTTTTGGGGAATTCCTTCAGGATTTTGGGTTCCAGGATTTCCAACCATGAGGGATTTGTCAGGTGCATTTTGGGTCAGTTCTGGGTTGATTTGGGGTCGATTTTTGTCAATTCTGGGCCAATTTTTTTGCCGATTTTTCCCATTTTTTTGCCGATTTTTCCCATTTTCGCCCCGATTTTTGCCCGATTTCTTTGCCGATTTTCAGGCTGATTTTTGGGATTTTTTTTTGGGAATTCCATCAGGATTTTGGGCTCCAGGGTTTCCAGCTTTGAGGGATTTGTCAGGTGGATTTTGGGTCAATTCTGGGTCGATTTGGGGTCGATTTTAGTCAATTCTGGGCCGATTTTTTTGCCGATTTTTCCCATTTTTTGCCGATTTTTGCCCCGATTTCTTTGCCGATTTTCAGGCTGATTTTTTGGGATTTTTTTGAGGAATTCCATCAGGATTTTCAGCTCCAGGATTTCCATCTATGAGGGATTTGTCAGGTGGATTTTGGGTCAGTTCTGGGTCAATTTGGGGTCGATTTTAGACAATTCTGGGCCGATTTTTTTGCCGATTTTTCCCATTTTCGCGTCGATTTTTTTGCCGATTTTTCCCATTTTGGTGCCGATTTTTCCCATTTTTTTGCCGATTTTTGTGCCGATTTTCCCCTTTTCACCCCAATTTTTTTTTCCCTTTTTCCCTGTATCTCCCCCCAATTTCTCCCTTCCCAGGCAAGCACTACGGGGTGTCCAGCTGCGAGGGCTGCAAGGGCTTCTTCAAGCGCACGATCCGCAAGGACCTGACGTACACGTGCCGCGACAACCGCGAGTGCGTGGTGGACAAGCGGCAGCGCAACCGCTGCCAGTACTGCCGCTACCAGAAGTGCCTGGCCACGGGCATGAAGAGAGAGGGTGGGCCTGGGCACACTGGGGGGGACTGGGAGGGACTGGGAGAGAAAAAACAGGAAAAAAAAATTCTCCATTTTTTCTGATTTTTTTTCTCAGTTTCTCCCAATTTTTCCCCAATTTTTCCTCCATTTTTACCCATTTTTTCTTCATTTATCCCCCAATTTTTGCACTTTTTCCACCAATTTTTCTCTGTTTTTTTCTCTTTTTTTTTGCCAATTTTTTCTCCACATTTTCCTCAGGTTTTTTGGCCAATTTTTATGCATTTTTTGTCTTTTTTTCCCCGTTTTTTCTGTATTTCTCACCATTTTCCCCCCTTTTTTTCCCCATTTTTTCACAGATTTTTTCTTAGTTTTTTTACTGTTTTTCCCCCATTTTTTCCCAATTTTTCCACCATTTCCCCCCCATTTTTTTGCCCTTTTTTTCAATTTTTTCCCAATTTTTCCTCCGTTTTACCCATTTTTTTCTTCATTTATCCCCCAATTTTCACCCTTTTTCCACCAATTTTTCTCTGTTTTTTTCTCTTTTTTTTTTGCCAATTTTTACACATTTTTGTCATTTTTTCTCCACCTTTTCCTCAGGTTTTTTGGCCAATTTTTATGCATTTTTTGTCTTTTTTTTCCCGTTTTTTCTGTATTTCTCACCATTTTCCCCCCGTTTTTTCCCCATTTTCCCCCATTTTCCCCCCATTTTTCCCCATTTTTCCCCCATTTTTTCTCAGATTTTTCTTAGTTTTTTTACTGTTTTTCCCCCATTTTCCCACCATTTTTTTGCCCTTTTTTCCAATTTTCCCTCAATTTTTCCTCCGTTTTCACCCATTTTTCTTCATTTATCCCCCAATTTTTGCACTTTTTCCACCATTTTTTCACCAATTTTTTCTCTTTTTTTTTTGACCAATTTTCATGCATTTTTTGCCCATTTTTTCAGTATTTCTCACCATTTTCCCCCATTTCTCCCCCAGCTGTGCAGGAGGAGCAGCAGCAGGGCAAGGACAAGGAGGGGGACCCTGAGCTGGGCGTGGCCCCAAATTTGGGGCTCCCCATCCCAAACTTCCCCATTTTCCCCCCCATTTTCCCCCCTTCTTCCCCCATTCTTCCCCCTTTTTTCTCATTTTTTTCCCCCATTTTTCCCTGTTTTTCACCATTTTTTCCTCAGGTCTTTTTGCCGATTTTTACGCGTTTTTTGTCATTTTTCCACCATTTTTTCCTCAGTTACTTTGGCCATTTTTAATGCATTTTCTGTCATTTTTCCCCCATTTTTTCAGTATTTCTCACCATTTTTCCCCCTTTCTCTGTTTTTCACTGTTTTTTCTCCATTTCCCCCCATTTTTTAATCATTTTCCCCATTTTCCCCCCATTTTCCCCCCATTTTTCCCCCATTTTTCCCCATTTTTCCCCCATTTTTCCTCAGATTTTTCTTAGTTTTTTTACTGTTTTTCCCCCATTTTTCCCTCCATTTTCCCACCACTCTTTTGCCCTTTTTTCCAATTTTCCCTCAATTTTTCCTCCGTTTTTACCCATTTTTTCTTCATTTTTCCCCCAATTTTCGCGCTTTTTTCACCGCGTTTTCCTCAGTTTTTTTGACCAATTTTCATGCATTTTTTGCCCATTTTTTCAGTATTTCTCACCATTTTCCCCCATTTCTCCCCCCCCAGCTGTGCAGGAGGAGCAGCAGCAGGGCAAGGACAAGGAGGGGGACCCTGAGCTGGGCGTGGCCCCAAATTTGGGGCTTCCCATCCCAAACTTCCCCATTCTTCCCCCATTTTCCCCCTTCTTCCCCCATTCTTCCACCTTTTTTCCCCATTTTTCCTTTGTTTTTCACCACTTTTTCCTCAGGTCTTTTTGCAATTTTTACGCGTTTTTTGTCATTTTTCCACCGCCTTTTCCTCAGTTCCTTTGGCCATTTTTAATGCATTTTCTGTCATTTTTTCACCGTTTTTTCACCATTTTTCACCATTTTCACCATTTTTCCCCCATTTCTCCCCCCCAGCTGTGCAGGAGAAGCGGCAGCAGGGCAAGGACAAGGAGGGGGACCCCGAGCTGGGCGTGGCCCCAAATTTGGGGCTTCCCAATCCAAACTTCCCCATTTTCCCCCCGAGTTTTTCTCCATTTTGCCCCCATTTTTCCCCCATTGTTTCCCCATTTTTTACCCCATTTTTCCCCCATTTTTCCCCATTTTTCCCCCATTTTTTCTCAGATTTTTCTTAGTTTTTTTACTGCTTTTCCCCCATTTTCCCCCCCATTTTCGCACCATTTTTTTGCCCTTTTTTCCGATTTTCCCTCAATTTTTCCTCCATTTTTACCCAGTTTTTTCTTCATTTATCCCCCAATTTTCGCGCTTTTTTCACCATTTTTTCCTCAGTTCCTTTGACCATTTTTAATGCATTTTCTGTCATTTTTTCACCGTTTTTTCCTCAGTTCCTTTGACCATTTTTAATGCATTTTCTGTCATTTTTTCACCATTTTTTCCTCAGTTCCTTTGGCCATTTTTAATGCGTTTTCTGTCATTTTTTCACCGTTTTTTCACCATTTTTCCCCCATTTCTGCCCCCCAGCTGTGCAGGAGGAGCAGCAGCAGGGCAAGGACAAGGAGGGGGACCCTGAGCTGGGCGTGGCCCCAAATTTGGGGCTTCCATCCCAAACTTCCCCATTTTCCCCCCCATTTTTTCACTGTTTTTTCCCTATTTCCCCCCCCCCCATTTTTTATCATTTTCCCCATTTTTTTCCCCCATTTTTCCCTTGTTTTTCACCACTTTTTCCTCAGGTCTTTTTGCCAATTTTTGCGTGTTTTTTGTCATTTTTCCACCGCCTTTTTCCTCACTTATTTTGGCCATTTTAATGCATTTTCTGTCATTTTCTCCCCATTTTTTCACCATTTTCACCATTTTTCCCCCTTTCTCCCCCCCAGCTGTGCAGGAGGAGCGGCAGCGGGGCAAGGACAAGGAGGGGGACCCCGAGCTGGGCGTGGCCCCCAACGAGGAGATGCCGGTGGAGAAGCTGCTGGAGGCCGAGCTGGCGGTGGAGCCGCGCAGCGACGACGGCGCCGGCCCCGGGGGAGCCTCCGTGAGTCCGGCCGGGACATCCCGGGTGTGGGGACACCTGGGGGAGAAAACACCTGAGCTCCCCAAAATCCCCCTGAAAATATCCTGGAATTCGGCCGAAATTTGGGGAAATCCTGGCAAAAATCGCGCCAGAATTCCGGTGAAAATGTTTGGAAATTGGGCCAAAATCGGCCAAAATTTGGGGAAATTCTGGCAAAAATCGCTCCCAAAATTTTGGTGAAAATATTTGAAAATTTGGCCAAAATTTGGGAAATTTCTGGCAAAAATCGCGCCCAGAATTCCGGTGAAAATGTTTGAAATTTGGCCAAAATTTGGGGAAATCCTGGCAAAAATCGCGCCAGAATTCCGGTGAAAATGTTTGGAAATTTGGCCAAAATTTGGGGAAATCCTGGCAAAACTCACCTCCAAATTCTGGTGAAAATGTTTGAAAATTTGGCCAATATCGGCCAAAATTTGGGGAAATCCTGGCAAAAAGCACCTCCAAATTCTGGTGAAAATATTTTAAAATTTGGCCAAAATCGGCCAAAATTTGGGGAAATTCTGGCAAAAATCGCGCCCAAAATTCTGTTGAAAATGTTCTGAAATTTTGCCAAAATTTGGGAAATTCTGGCAAAAATTCACCAGAATTCAGGTAAAAATATTTTAAAATTTGGGAAATTTCTGATAAAAATCCCCGGAAATTCGGTGAAAATATTTTGAAATTTGGCCAAAATTGACCAAAATTTGGGGAGAATTCTGGCAAAAATCCCCCAAAATTCTGTTGAAAATGTTTTGAAATTCGGCCAAAATTTGGAAAAATTCTGGCAAAAATTCACCAGAATTCCGGTGGAAATATTCTGAAATTTGGCCCAAATTTGGGAAATTTCTGGCAAAAATCGCGCCAGAATTCTGCTGAAAATGTTTGGAAATTTGGCCGAAATTTGGGAAATTTCTGGCAAAAATCACCTCCAAATTCTGGTGAAAATATTTTAAAATTTGGCCAAAATCGGCCAAAATTTGGGGAAATTCTGGCAAAAATCGCGCCCAAAATTCTGCTGAAAATATTTTGAAATCCGTCCAAAATTTGGGAAATTTCTGGCAAAAATTCCTCCAAAATTCCGGTAAAAATATTTTAAAATTTGGGAAATTTCTGATAAAAATCCCCAGAATTTCGGTGAAAATATTCTGAAATTTAGTAAAAATTGGCCAAAATTTGGGGAAATCCTGGCAAAAATCACCTCCAAATTCTGGTGAAAATATTTTGAAATTTGGCCAAAATCAGCCAAAATTTGGGAGAATTCTGGCAAAAATCGTCCAAAATTCCATTGAAAATATTTTGAAAATTCAGCCAAAATTTGGGGAGATTCTGGCAAAAATTCCCACAAAATTCCAGTAAAAATATTTTAAAATTTCGGAAGTTTCTGATAAAAATCCCCCAGAATTTCGGTGAAAATATCCTGGAATTTGGCCAAAATTTGGGAAATTTCTGGCAAAAATTGCCACAAAATTACAGTAAAAATATTTTAAAATTTCGGAAATTTCTGATAAAAATCCCCCAGAATTTCAGTGAAAATATTTTGAAATTCAGCCAAAATTTGGGAAATTTCTGGCAAAAATTCCTCCAAAATTCCGGTAAAAATATTTTAAAATTTGGGGAATTTCTGATAAAAATCCCCCAGAATTTCGGTGAAAATATTCTGAAATTTAGTAAAAATTGGCCAAAATTTGGGAGAATTCTGGCAAAAATTCCCCCAAAATTCCAGTAAAAATATTTTAAAATTTGGGAAATTTGTGACAAAAATCCCCGGAATTCCAGAATTGGTTTGGAAATTCCAGGAATTTTATTGAGCTTCTCAATTCACCCCAAAATTTGGGATTCTCACCCAAATTTCTCCCTTTTTTATCCTTATTCCCCCATTTTTTCCCATTTTTTCCCCATTTCTCCCCCAATTCCCACCGGGATTTTTTTCCAGGATTTTCCCCCTGGGAATTCCAGGATTGGTTTAGAAATTCCAGGAATTTTGTGGAACTTCTCAATTTACCCCAAAATTTGGAATTTTTCCCCCAATTTCCCCCATTTTAGCGTCAATTTTTCCCATTTTTTCACCATTTTTTCCCATTTTTTCCCCTTTTTTCCCCATTTCTCACCCAATTCTCACCAGGGTTTTTTTGGGATTCTCCCCTGGGAATTCCAGGATTGGTTTAGAAATTCCAGGAATTTCCAGGACATTCTCAATTTATCCCAAAATTTGGGATTCTCACCCAAATTTCTCCCGTTTTTATCCAAATTTCCCCATTTTTTGGCTGATTTTTCCCATTTTTTCCCCATTTCTCACCTGATTCTCACCGAGTTTTTTGGGATTTTCCCCCTGGGAATTCCAGGATTGGTTTAGAAATTCCAGGAATTTTGTGGAACTTCTCAATTTACCCCAAAATTTGGAATTTTTCCCTCAATTTCCCCCATTTTAGCCTCAATTTTTCCCATTTTTTCACCGTTTTTTCCCATTTTTTCCCCTTTTTTCCCTATTTTTCACCCAATTCCCACCAGGGTTTTTTTGGGATTCTCCCCTTGGGAATTCCAGGATTGGTTTAGAAATTCCAGGAATTTTATGGAGCTTCTCAATTCACCCCAAAATTTGGGATTCTCACCCAAATTTCTCCCATTTATATCCAAATTCCCCCATTTTTTCCCCTTTTTTCCTCATTCCTCCCCCGATTCTCACCGGGGTTTTTTTGGGATTCTCCCCCTGGGAATTCCAGGATTGGTTTGGAAATTCCAGGAATTTTGTGGAACTTCTCAATTTACCCCAAAATTTGGAATTTTCCTCCCAATTTCCCCCATTTTAGCCTCAATTTTTCCCATTTTTTCACCATTTTTTCCCATTTTTTCCCCATTTTTCACCCAATTCCCACCAGATTTTTTCCAGGATTTTCCCCCTGGGAATTCCAGGATTGGTTTGGAAATTCCAGGAATTTAATGGAGCTTCTCAATTTACTCTAAAATTTGGGATTCTCACCCAAATTTCTCCCATTTTTATCCAAATTTCCCCCATTTTTTCCCCTTTTTCCCATTTTTCTCCAAATTTACCCCAAAATTTGGGATTCTCACCCCAAAATTTTTCCGTTTATCCAATTTCCCCCTTTTTTCCCCTTTTTTTTCCCCCTTTCTCCCCAAATTTTCCCACCGGGTTTTTTTTGGGTTCTCCTGGAAAATTTCCCGGGGTTGGTTTTGAAATTCCAGGAATTTTGGGGAATTCTCCCAAATTTTCCCCAAAATTTTTGGGAATTTTTTCCCCCCAATTTTTCCCCCTTTTAGCTCAATTTTTTCCCCTTTTTTTACCATTTTTTTCCCCTTTTTTTCCCCATTTTTCCCCAATTCCCCAGGGTTTTTTTGGGGTTCTTTCCTTGGAAAATTTTAGGATTGGTTTTGGAAAATTTCCCGGGAAATTT
>JAREIS010001153.1:0-63371 GCA_030060385.1 Muscicapa striata striata
GTCACTTTACTGTTTTCTCTCGGTTTGAATTTGCCCTCCCTTTCTCTCGCCATTTCATTTTTAGCAACTTCCTCTGAAGATTCTTTTTATCCTTTCTTCCTTCATTTCAGGAGGCTTTTCAGTCATTTCAGCAAGTTTTCCTTTATTTCCAGCCACCTCTACTCATCTCAGGCCATTTCAGCACATGGTCACCTTTGAATTTCGGGTTCTTCCGCCGCATTTCATTTCATTGCATCACATCTCCTTTCCGCCTGGTTTCTCTGACTTTGTCCTGCCATTTCAGGATTTCTGTTCCCTTTCCTGAAAATCCTTCCCTTTCAGGAAGGGGATCCTCTTAATTCAATGAGCATCATTGGGCAAGCTTTGGTGCATATTCCTGCACTTCCTGTCATCCATGACTTTTATGTTTTCTTCGGTTTGGATTTTCCCCTGTTTTTTCGCTATTCTTTTTTTACAGCCTTCACAGGCTCTGGTTTTCCTTTCCTCCGTAGTTCAGCATGTTTTTAGGGATATTTGAAATTTGGGCCACTTGTCTGCCTCTTTCATCCCAGTCACTTTTACTGTTTTCTCTCGGTTTCGATTTGCCCTCCTTTCTCTCATTTCATTTTTTAGAACCCTCTGAAGATTCTATTTATCTTTCTTCCTTCATTTCAGGAGTTTCAGTCATTTCGCAAGTTTTGCTTTATTTCCGCCACCTCTACTCATCTCAGGCCATTTCAGCGTGGTCACCCCTTTATGAATTTCGGTTTCTTCCATCGCATTTCATTTCATTACATCATATCTCCTTTCTGGGTTTCTCAGACTTTGTCTCCATTTCAGATTTCATTCCTTTCCTGAAAATTTCCTTTCAGAAGGATGAAATCCTGCTCAAGGCATCATTTGGGCAGCTTTGGGATATCCTGCACTTCTTGTCATCCATGCTTTGTGTTTCTTGGTTTGATTTCCGTTTTGCTATTCTTTTTTTAACAGCCTTCAACAGGCTCGGTTTTCTTTCTCGTGTTCCAGCATGTTTTAGGATATTTGACAAGTTTTGGGCCCTTGTCTGACTACTTTCATCCCAGTCACTTTTACTGTTTCTCTCGGTTTGAATTTGCCCTCCCTTTCTCTCGCCATTTCATTTTTTAGAACCCTCTAAGATTCTATTTTATCCTTTCTTCCTTCATTTCGGAGTAGATTCGCAGTTTTCTTTATTTCCAGCCACTCTACTTCTCGCCATTTCAGTGTCACCTTATTTCGTTCTTCCTCATTCATTTCATTATCATATCTCCTTTCTCGGTTTTCAGTTGTCTCATTTCGATTTTCTTCGAAATTCTTCAGGAAGGATAATCTGATTCAATAGCATCATTTGGCAAGTTTGGCATATTCCTGCACTTCTGTCATCCATGACTTAGTGTTTCGGTTGATTCCGTTTCCATTTTTTACAGCCTCCAACAGCTCGTTATTCTTTCTCTGTTCACATGTTTTTAGGGATATTGAGTTTGCCCTTTCTGCACTTTATCCCAGTCACTTACTGTTTCTCGGTTTGATTGCTCCTTTCTCTCCATTTCATTTTTTAGCAACCATTTGAAGATTCTATTTATCCTTTCTTCCTTCATTTCAGGAATGCTTTTCGACATTTCAGCAAGTTTTCCTTTATTTCCAGCCACCTCTACTCATCTCAGGCCATTTCAGCATGGTCACCCCTTTAAGAATTTTCTGGGACTTCTTCCATCGCATTTCATTTCATGACATCATATCTCCTTTCCTGCGGGTTTCTCAGACTTTGTCTTCCATTTCAGGATTTCATTCCCTTTCCTGAAAGGAATCCTTCCTTTCAGGAAGGGAATGAAATCCCTGAGAATTCAATGAGCATCATTTGGGCAAGCTTTGGGGCATATCCCTGCACTTCCTGTCATCCCATGCAATTTTAGTGTTTTCTTCGGTTTTGAAATTTCCCCTGCATTATTTGCTAATTCCTTTTCTTTTAGCAGCCTCTCAACAGGCTCTGGTTTTGCCTTTCCTCCGTGGTTCCAGCATGTTTTTAGGGATATTTGAGCAAGTTTTGGGCCACTTGTCTGAACAACTTTTTATCCCAGTCACTTTTCTGTTTTCTCTGGGTTTGAATTTGCCCTCCGTTTCTCTCGCCATTTCATTTTTAGCAACCTCTTTACAGATTCTATTTTATCCTTTCTTCCTTCATTTCAGAATGCTTTTCCGAGCCATTTCAGCAAGTTTTTCCTTTATTTCCAGCCACCTCTACTCATCTCAGGCCATTTCAGCATGGTCACCCCCATTATGAATTTCCGGGATGTCTTCCATGGCATTTCATTTCATTACATCATATCTCCTTTCCTGCGGGTTTCTCAGACTTGGTCCTGCCATTTCAGGATTTCATTCCCTTTCCTGAAAAGAAGGATTTCCTTTCAGGAAAGGGAATGAAATCCTGGGAATTCAATGAGCATCATTTGGGCAAGCTTTGGTGCGTATCCCTGCACTTCTTGTCATCCCATGCACTTTTAGTGTTTTCTTCAGTTCCCGCGATTTCCCTGCTTTTTTGCTAATTCCTTTTCTTTTAGCAGCCTCTCAACAGGCTCTGGTTTTCCTTTCCTCCGTGGTTGCAGCATGTTTTTAGGGATATTTGAACAAGTTTTGAGCCACTTGTCTGCATTACTTTTATCCCAGTCACTTTTAATGTTTTCTCTCGGTTTGAATTTGCCCCTCCGTTTCTCTCGCCATTTCATTTTTAGCAACCACTCTGAAGATTCTAATTTATCCTTTCTTCCTTCATTTCAGGATGCTTTTCCAAGTCATTTCAGCATTTCAGGATTTCATTCCATTCCTGAAAGGAAATCCTTCCTTACAGAAAAGGAATGAAATCCTGCGAATTCAATGAGCATCATTTGGGCAAGGTTTGGTGCATATTCCTGCACTTCTTGTCATCCCATGCACTTTTAGTGTTTTCTTCGGTTTCAGAAATTTCCCCCTTTTTTTGCTAATTCCTTTTCTTTTAACAGCCTCTCAACAGGCTCTGGTTTTCCTTTCCTCCGTGGTTCCAGCATGTTTTTAGGGATATTTGAGCAAGTTTTGGGCCTCTTGTCTGCACTACTTGTCATCCCAGTCACGTTTACTGTTTTCTCTCGGTTTCAGAATTTGCCCTCCCTTTCTCTCATCATTCCATTTTTTTAGAAACCTCTCTACAGATTCTATTTTATCCTTTCTTCCTTCATTCCCGGAGGCTTTTCCGAGTCATTTCAGCAAGATTTTGCTTTATTTCCAGCCACCTCTACTCATCTTAGGCCATTTCAGCGTGGTCACCCCCTTTATGAATTTCCGGGATTTCTTCCATCGCATTTCATTTCATTACATCATATCTCCTTTCCTGCGGGTTTCTCAGACTTTGTCCTGCCATTTCAGGATTTCATTCCCTTTCCTGAAAGGAAGGATTTCCTTTCAGGAAAGGGAATGAAATCCTGCGAATTCAATGAGCATCATTTGGGCAAGCTTTGGTGCATATTCCTGCACTTCCTGTCATCCCATGTAATTTGATTGTTTTCTTCGGTTTCGGGATTTTCCCCTGTTTTTTTTCGCCATTTCGCTTTTTTTAACAGCCTCTCAGCAGGCTCCGGTTATTCCTTTCCTCCTTGGTTCCAGCATGTTTTTAGGGATATTAGAGTAAGTTTTGGGTACTTGTCTGCACTACTTGTCATCCCAGTCACTTTTACTGTTTTCTCTCGGTTTCAGAATTTGCCCTCCCTTTCTCTCATCATTCCATTTTTTTAGAAACCTCTCTACAGATTCTATTTTATCCTTTCTTCCTTCATTTCCGGAGGCTTTTCCGAGTCATTTCAGCAAGATTTTGCTTTATTTCCAGCCACCTCTACTCATCTTAGGCCATTTCAGCGTGGTCACCCCCTTTATGAATTTCCAGGATTTCTTCCATCGCATTTCATTTCATTACATCATATCTCCTTTCCTGCCGGTTTCTCAGACTTTGTCCTTCCATTTCAGGATTTCATTCCCTTTCCTGAAAGGAAATCCTTCCTTTCCGGAAAGGGCATGAAATCCTGCGAATTCAATGAGCATCATTTGGGCAAGCTTTGGTGCATATTCCTGCACTTCCTGTCATCCCATGTACTTTTAGTGTTTTCTTCGGTTTCGGAATTTTCCCCTGGTTTTTTTGCTAATTCCTTTTCTTTTAGCAGCCTCTCAACAGGCTTTGATTTTTTCTTTCCTCCATGATTCCAGCATGTTTTTTTGATAATTAGAGCAAGTTTTGGGCCATTTCCCGGCACTACTTGTCATCCCAGTCACTTTTACTGTTTTCTCTCAGTTTCGGAATTTGCCCTCCCTTTCTCTCACCATTTCATTTCTTTAGCAACTTCTCTACCGATTCTATTTTATCCTTTCTTCCTTCATTTCAGGATGCTTTTCCAAGTCATTTCAGCAAGATTTTGCTTTTTCTTCAGCCCCCTCTACTCATCTTAGGCCATTTCAGCGTGGTCACCCCCTTTAAGAATTTCCGGGATTGCTTCCATCGCATTTCATTTCATTACATCATATCTCCTTTCCTGCGGGTTTCTCAGACTTTGTCCTGCCATTTCAGGATTTCATTCCCTTTCCTGAATGGAAATCCTTCACAGCCCTGTGGATCCATCACAGCCACTCTCCTTGTGGTGTCACAGGTGCCAGAGCACATCACAGCCCTGGCCATTGTGATGTCACAGGCACCAGGGCACATTAGAGCCCTGACCATTGTGATTTCACAGGCACCAGAACAAATCACAGCCCTGCTTCTTGTGATGTCACAGGCACCAGAGTGCGGGGGGACCTGCGGCGGCACGGAGCCACTTACGGAGGCGTCGGCGAGGGGATTAGCCAGACACAATCAATGTGGTTGATAAAGCATAATCCAACTTTATTAAGAGCATCAGACAGTTTTATAGCCCAGAATAACATAATCAGCATTATTCATATTAGTGCAATCTTATTGGTTTTTGCTATGTACGCCTTCTATTATTATTGGTTTCATGGCTCCTTGCAGGAGAGATGCCCTGAAAAATCTCCCAGTCAGCAAGTCCTGCAGTTGTGCCTGGAGGGCACCTGCAAGAGAGAAGCCTCAGGAAGGCTGCAGGACAGCAGGCCCTTGTGAAACAGTTAACGAGAGACTGCACGTGCCTAGACGAGAAATGGGAAAAGGGCACCATGATGAAGATGTCCAGCCTTCATCATGGGACAAGTGAGGAACTCAGACACGGAGCCTTCCTCAGTGCCACCACCCGAGCACTGCGCCTGTGCTTCATGAATGCTAATGAAAATAGTGAGTTTCAAGAAATAATTTGCATAACCATACCTTTTCTAAGGAAAACTATGAATGTGCATTAAGTATAACCATGTATTGTAGCTTCTGTGTGCCTGGGTATGCTGTTAGAAGGAGAGATCTCTGTGCACCTGGAGCAGTGAATAAAGCAAACACCCACTTCTTGGACTTTGTCTCCCAAGTTTCTCTTGGCCCAGTTTGGGGCGATTCCACAGGGAACACGTCCCGGCTGGTGGCCATCCTAAACCCAAGAGCACAGACAAGGAGCGTGTGGGCCAGGGCACGAATGCTGCTGTGAGCCCTGGGCCCGTCGAGCACTGCAATCAGCAGGAGCGGCAGAGTCCCAGCCCAAGCAGACCTGCCACCCCCCGAGCCCCGGCAGCGCTGGTGCCCGGCTCCTGCCCCAGAGACCTGTGCCCTGGGGGCTTCTGTGCCAGAGGAGCCAAAGCCCACGTGCACTGGGGGCACCATCTCCAGGCACCGGTCTCACAGGGATCCCTGCAGCTCCAGCCCCTGCCCACCCGCTCTGTCACCAGCACAAAGGCTTCAGCAGAACCACCAAAGGCCGAGGGGCTTCTGGCCATCTTCCCTTCCCCCAGGCCTGGGCAGCTTGCTAAGCACAAGCACCCTTTTCCCCTCTTCCCTGATGCCCTGCAGAACCTGGGCAGCAAAAGAAAGCACCTGGGAGTCGGTCTATTCTAACACATTCTTTATTTCTAAACTAAAGTAAAACACTGAGAGGGATCGGAGCCACTTGCGGAGTCGGCCAGGGAAATATGTTAACAATCAATGTGATTGATAAAGCATAATCCGCCTTTATTAAAAGCATCAGTTACATTTATAGCCCAAAATAGCATAAATCAGCATTCTTAATACAATCTCATTGGTTTTTGCTATATACGCCTCTCCTATTATTGGTTCTTGCAAGCATGACACAACCACTCCTTCTAAGTTTCTATTCTAAGTTTCTAGCCAAAATGTATACGTGCTATTTAACAGCTAGTCTTGGCCCCTACTTTTCGCCCCGGCTGCTGCCCCGGCAGCGCCATCCCGGGCCGGCGCGCCGCGAGCCCGGCTGCCCTCGGGGCTGCTGCCGCCCTCCCGCAGCCGTGCCCTGGGGCGGCAGCGTGCGGCAAGGGCCCGGGCTGAGCCCTGCCGGGCCAGGAGGGCGAGTGGCCGCAGGGCTGGCAGCGCCGCGGGCAGGGAGCTGTGCCGCTGGACAGAGCCGTGACAGGCTCTGTGTTCCCAGGGCTCGCCGGGCGGAGCTTGAGGGGGCAGCAGGAGGAGCTGCGGCTGATCTACAGAGGTGAGTGAGGGCAGCGGGCTGGCAGCGGGGCTGGCAGGAGGAGCTGCAGGCCCTGCCCCGGCTGCGGAGGGCTCTGCTCCCTGTGCGGACGGGGGGCGGCGTGGGCAAAGCACACAGAGATTTTAGGGGCCCGTGGGGGATTCATGGCCAGCAGCTTCGGGCTCATCCCGGTGGTGCCTGATCCCTCCTGGCCATGGCTAGAGCAGGCTGGGATGGCCCTGGCACGGGGATCTGCTCGGGACCCTGCAGATGTGGGATCTGACCGTGCCTCTGTTCCTCTCTCTTCCAGCCCTTGAAGACATGGCAGATGACACCAGCCTTGCTGTCGGAAGCCTGGCAATTCAAACTGTGTACGTTCTCAGGGCCACAGAGCAGCCTCCGATCTCCATGTTCCAGAGGCTGCGAGATCAGCTCCGCCGGGCATGGAAGACACGGCCTCGTCTGTCAGGCCTCGGCTGGCTGCGCTGCTGGAGCTCTGAGGAGAGCTGATCTGGGAGTCTCTGTCTGCTGGGGCACCCTGAGCCAGCAGGGATTTTCTCTTTCTTCAAGATTGTTCTTTTCTTCTTTGTGTTTTGTTGAGGATTGGTTAGAAAGCCATAGACATAGCTCTGGATATAGTTCAATTGAGGCCTTGTTGCAGGAGAGTAGCTCCTGCTAAGCAGAGAGCTTTTGCTAAGCAGAGATTTTGTAAAGTCATATAATTAGCATAATTTGCAGAAGTGCGGATTTAGCTGATAAGTAGTGCATATGACTATTGTTCAATCAAGGCCTTATGACTTGCTAGATGGCATGTAGCAAGCCAAGTATAACCCTGAAATAGATATTATATAGCAATAGTATAAGAAAAAGGAAAGTAGGGGCCAAGACTAGCTGTTAAATAGCACGTATACATTTTGGCTAGAAACTTAGAATAGAAACTTAGAAGGAGTGGTTGTCTCATGCTTGCAAGAACCAATAATAGGAGAGGCGTATATAGCAAGAACAAATGAGATTGTATTAAGAATGCTGATTTATGCTATTTTGGGCTATAAATGTAACTGATGCTTTTAATAAAGGCGGATTATGCTTTATCAATCACATTGATTGTTAACATATTTCCCTGGCCGACTCCGCAAGTGGCTCCGATCCCTCTCAGTGTTTTACTTTAGTTTAGAAATAAAGAATGTGTTAGAATAGACCGACTCCCAGGTGCTTTCTTTTGCTGCCCAGGTTCTGCAGGGCATCAGGGAAGAGGGGGAAAAGGGTGCTTGTGCTTAGCAAGCTGCCCAGGCCTGGGGGAAGGGAAGATGGCCAGAAGCCCCTCGGCCTTTGGTGGTTCTGCTGAAGCCTTTGTGCTGGTGACAGAGCGGGTGGGCAGGGGCTGGAGCTGCAGGGATCCCTGTGAGACCGGTGCCTGGAGATGGTGCCCCCAGTGCACGTGGGCTTTGGCTCCCTCTGGCACAGAAGCCCCCCAGGGCACAGGTCTCTGGGGCAGGAGCCGGGCACCAGCGCTGCCGGGGCTCGGGGGGTGGCAGGTCTGCTTGGGCTGGGACTCTGCCACTCCTGCTGATTGCAGTGCTCGACGGGCCCAGGGCTCACAGCAGCATTCGTGCCCTGGCCCACACGCTCCTTGTCTGTGCTCTTGGGTTTAGGATGGCCACCAGCCGGGACGTGTTCCCTGTGGAATCGCCCCAAACTGGGCCAAGAGAAACTTGGGAGACAAAGTCCAAGAAGTGGGTGTTTGCTTTATTCACTGCTCCAGGTGCACAGAGATCTCTCCTTCTAACAGCATACCCAGGCACACAGAAGCTACAATACATGGTTATACTTAATGCACATTCATAGTTTTCCTTAGAAAAGGTATGGTTATGCAAATTATTTCTTGAAACTCACTATTTTCATTAGCATTCATGAAGCACAGGCGCAGTGCTCGGGTGGTGGCACTGAGGAAGGCTCCGTGTCTGAGTTGCTCACTTGTCCCATGATGAAGGCTGGACATCTTCATCATGGTGCCCTTTTCCCATTTCTCGTCCAGGCACGTGCAGTCTCTCGTTAACTGTTTCACAAGGGCCTGCTGTCCTGCAGCCTTCCTGAGGCTTCTCTCTTGCAGGTGCCCTCCAGGCACAACTGCAGGACTTGCTGACTGGGAGATTTTTCAGGGCATCTCTCCTGCAAGGAGCCATGAATCCAGTCACTGACATGGAGCAGAGACCCCCGAGAGTGCCCAGGCTGGCCTGGGTGATGGAGGAGGAAGAGAGCCCTGCAGCTGCCCCAGCACAGGAGACTGAAGAGGTGGTGCTGTTCCAGGCAGCACAGGAGGGTGAGTGGTGGAGCTGGGCCTCAGGGCTGGTGCCTGCATCCAGCTTGGCCCCATCCCATCCCATCCCATCCCATCCCATCCCATCCCATCCCATCCCATCCCATCCCATCCCATCCCATCCCATCCCATCCCGAGTGGTTAAAGGGTGAGTTTGATAGTCCAGGTTGAAGTTGAACTTCAAGGCAGGATTTGGTGATCAAAGGTTGTATTTGAAAAGTTGGGTTTGAAGGTCCAGGTTTGGTTTTGGTGGGCAACGCTGGGAAGCAACGGAATAACGGCATTCCAGGCACTGAGAGGTATTTAAAATCCTCTTGCTCTCCTCCCAGGAAACACAAACAAAGTTCTCTGCAGCTCCCAGCACGGGAAAGATTTCTGGCAGAGAACTCCAAAAACTCAGAGCAGGATAATGAAAAGTAAGTGAAGACCCATTGTTGAGGATTGGTTAGAAAGCCATGGACATAACTGTGGACATGGCTTGGCAGAGGCCTTATTGCAGGGGAATGGTTCCTGTTAGTAGCTAGGCCCTGCTTTTAGGCAGACATTAAAAGCCTTATTGTAAGCATAAGCAGATTTTGCTGAGAGCGGTGCTTGAGCCTTTTGCAAAAGCAATGGAGCTAGCAGAATTGCAGAGTTAGTCGATAAGCAATACATATACCCATTGTTCAAGCAAGGCCTTAGCTGTTAGGAAGGCACGTAGGAAGCGAGGCATAACCCTGAGATGGATACTAATATACCAATAAGTATAAGAATAAGGGAAGTAGAAGCCAAGACTAGCAGCGAGGTAGCACCTATACCTGTTGGCTAGAAATTCAGTAGGCGTGATTATCTCACACTTGTAATAACCAATAATAATAGAAGGCGTACATAGCAAAAACCAATAAGATTGTACTAATATGAATAATGCTGATTATGTTATTCTGGGCTATAAAACTGTCTGATGCTCTTAATAAAGTTGGATTATGCTTTATCAATCACATTGATTGTGTCTGGCTGATCCCCTCGCCGACGCCTCCGTAAGTGGCTCCGCGCCCCCGCAGGTCTCCCCGCAAGTGGCGCCTGAACAAGGGACTGGATAAGTGGCAGCCGACCCCTAAGTCCTTGGGGCTCGGTCCACCGCACCGTGGAGGTAAGCGAGTCGGGGAAGCACCAAGTTTGCAGCGCTTGGAGGGCAAAGATTCCTGTATGCTGGCATACGTCTGGTTTCCGTGCCTGGGTTCTCCACGTTCCGGAGGCTCGCCGTCCCGTTACGCCGCCGACAGCGTTCTCACGACTGTGGTAAAGGCTGCAATGGTATATGCGTGCACGCAATAAAGTTTTGAGTCCTGAGCTGCCCCCCTTCGTTAGTTTTCGAATTTAAAAAAAAACTAAAAAAAAAGGGGAAACATGGCCAAGCAGGCAGGACAAGCAGCATTTGATTTATTTAAATGCTTTTTAGAAAAGCGAAAGGTGGAAATAGATTATAAGAAGGACTTATTAAAGCTGTTAGATTATGCTAAGGAGAAGGGATTTTTTATTGCTCCTGAGGAGTTTTTTACAGTTGAGGAGTGGAAAAAATTAGGAGATTGTTTAGCTTGGGAGGTCATTCGAAAAGATAAGAAGGCTAAAAGGCTAGTTCAGCCTTGGCAGGCTATATTTAACTCTTTTGAAGCATATAAAGCAGAGAGAAAAATCGCTGCTGTCACCTCCTTGCAACTAGAAGGCAAGCTATTGCCAGCAGACCAAGCTGGTGTATATGTTTTTGGAAGAAATAATCTTCCTGAACCACCATCTATGAAAAATTTTACAATTCCATCAAAATCTAAAGTTTCTGAGCCCTCTGTCCCTTCCACTGAAAATAAGCTATTTTCAGATGAGGAAGTTAGGAAAAAGAGAGAATAAAAGCAAATTCAAGCAAAATTCAAGTAGCAGCTAGAGAACAAGACTTTGTAGCAAAATTACAGAGACAGTTGATAGTAGAGCATGCAAGTAACAATAACTTCTTGGAATTATAAGTTGCCAATGCAGCTACATAGCAACTAGTGTGCATGAAGCCCATAAAACAACAGCTAAAATTATATTAGATGCACAAGCATTACTATAGTTAAAGAAGTGATGTAGTTAGCTCGAGCTGTATATGATTTAGTTAGAAAAAAGCCAGGAGAGACGCCTTCATACATGCATATCAGACAAGGGCCTCAAGAATCCTTTTCTAGTTTTATTGATAAGCTTACTGCTGCAATAGAAAGAGCAGGAGTACCCCAATATATGCAAGGGCCACAGCTTAGGGAGTGTGTCACACAGAATAGCAATTCACAAGTGAAATTAATAATAGCTACTTTGTCAAGCAATTAGATTGTAGTAAAGTTATTAAAACAAATAAGTAAAATTTCACACGCAACTTAGGCCATGCTAGTAGAAGCTGTTGAAAATTTAACATTAACTCTAAAGGGCAGGCAGTCTCAGGATCAAGCTTTTGCTGTCGCTGCATTTGAGCCATTAAAACCACATAAATCACAGGCGGCTAACAAGTCTCAGACCACTGGGAAGTGTTTTCGCTGTGGATGAACTGGCCATCTGCAACAAGACTTCCGTGTTCTGAGTGTGTGGTGCCCTGCCTGTCAGCTTGACTCACATTCCACAGAGGCTTGCAGACACCAACAGCGTGCCAAGTTGCCCAAGTACAGCCAGCACCCCCTCCTTCTTCCCTGCCTGCAAACTTCTCCCTGACAGTGGACTCCAGCCAGCTACCAGAGGCAGCCTCGGCCTGGACTTAGCAACTGCAATAGACATTGTACTTAAAGACTCTAAACCCATAAAGGTTCCTACTGGGGTTTGTGGACCTTTGGTTTTAAATGGACAATCTTATGGGGCTTTGTTGTTGGGACGTTCTTCAGCTACCTTACAGGGACTAACTGTTGAACCTGGAGTTATCGATGCCTCATCCTGCTATGATTCCTCTTGGATGGGACATTTTAATTGTGGACTTAAAGGACTGTTTTTTCACAATTGCCTTGCACCCTTGTGACACTCAAAGGTTTGCTTTTACCTTACCTGCTGTTAACAGAGAGGCTATTGCACAGCGTTATGAGTGGGTTGTTTTGCCTCAGGGTATGAGAAATTCACCAACACTTTGTCAGCTATTTGTTGCAGTAGCCTTACAACCATTAAGGGTGTGCTGGAAATCTACATTGATTTTTCACTATATGGACGATATTCTGTTTGCACAGAGCATGCCTTTTACCAAGGATCATGAGTGTACAATAATTAGTACACTGTCACAGCATAGACTAGTGGTTGCTCCTGATAAAATCCAGAGGACTAATCCTTGGCATTATTTGGGTTGGCAAATATCTGATTCTACTATAAGGCCTCAGAAATTGGAGCTGAAAACAACCATTTGTACCTTACATGATGCCCAGCGACTCCTCGGTGACCTTCAGTGGCTTCGACCGGTAATAGGATTTACAAATGATGATCTGGAAATCCTTCGTCCACTGCTAAAAGGTACCGACCCTGCTGCACCTGTTTCTGTAACTGCTCAGCAGACACGGACTTTACAAAAACTGGCTACAATTATCTCTGAAAGAGCTGTTTCTCGGAGAGTGGAGGATGTACCCATTGACATTACTATTTTACAGGGAAAAGATCACCTGATGGGTGCTCTCACACAGCTCACAGCGGATCATCAGACACTTGTTTTGGAATGGCTTTTTACGTCTGTGCAACCTAGGACTACAGTACAGAGCCGTGTGGCTAATTTAGCTACTTTGATAAAAAAGGGGCGTCTTAGATGTTTACAAATTACAGGACTTGAGCCAGCAAATATTTATGTGCCTTTGCGTGCTGAGGACTTGGCATGGTATTTGTACCATTCTCCAGAATTACAAACAAGTCTTCTGGAAGCAGCACAAAACATTCAACTGAAGTCACTGAGAAATCCTGTTTTACAATGGATACAATGTTGCACTTGGATTCCTAAGCCTAAGGTCTTGGATCGTCCTCTGCAGAATGCCATCACTGCATACACAGACGATGGAAAGAAGTCAAGACGGGCAGCAGTTGCATGGTTGCAGGGGAAACAATGGCATCATGAGATTCTGCCTGCAGAGTCTCAGGACTCTCTTCAAACACTGGAACTTCGAGCTGTTCTCAGAGCTATTTTGAAATGGCCTCATGAGAACTTAAATGTTGTTACTGACTCTTTATATGTAGTGGGTGTAACTCTGCGGATTGAGGATGCACTCATAAAGGACATTAAAAACATTAGATTGCTGGAACTTTTGAGGCAATTACGTCAGGCTGTCAACATTCGGACAGCACCAATGGCTATGCTGCATATACGTAGCCATAAGTGGACTGATGGACTAGGCAAAGGCAATGATATTGCAGATCAATTAGTATCAGTGACTGTACCTCTCAGTGAATTTCAGCAGGCACGAATGGCACATGATACATTCCATCAAAATGCCCGAGGCCTTCACAAGCAATTCCGTATATCCTTATCAGAAGCTCGAGGGATTGTTAAATCCTGTCCAGTTTGTAGTCTGCAAGGCCCAGGGTTGGGAATGGGTGTGAATCCTAGGGGCTTAGGTCCTAATGAAGTCTGGCAAATGGATGTAACTCATGTTCCTTCTTTTGGAAAATTGAAATATGTGCATGTAACAATTGATACTTATAGTGGGTTTATTTGGGCAACTGCTCAAACAGGTGAAAAAGCCCTTCATGTATCTCGACATTTGTCAAATTGTTTTGCAGTTATGGGGGTTCCTAAACAATTAAAAACAGATAATGGTCCTGCATATACTAGTGAAAAAATGAGAAAGTTCTGCCAGCAATGGGGTATTTCTCATATCACTGGTACTGCTCACTCCCCAACAGGTCAAGCTATAGTAGAGTGAGCTCATCAAACTTTAAAAAATTACTTAATGAAGTTTAAAGGTGAAACAGATGTACATTCATTGCTCTCCAAAACTTTATTTGTGTTAAATTACTTGTGTATTTTGGGATCACATGCTGAACCTTCTGTTGTCATTCATAGTAGGGGGACAGAACAAATTCCAAAAATAACCCCTATGAAAGTTATGTATCGGGATCCCAAAACAGGAATATGGCAAGGACCTGCTGAGGTACAATATATGGGTAGAGGTTACGTGTGTGTTATTACTCCCACAGGACCCATTTGGGTACCCAGCAAATGGATTTGTCCAGTGATTGATGGCAGAGGCTGCACCTCCTCCACCTCAGACCCAGGAAGAAGAGGAGAGAGAGCGACTGAGGGATCATCTGGCAGTACAACCCTTAGTCCAGCAACTCGAGAGTCTTCTGAAGAGGAACATTAAGTGGTCAACTCTTTCTGATTTGGAAGAGTTTGCTATTCATCAACCTTCATTATTTGCTGATCAAATTGGACTGGGAAAGAGACAATGTTTAAGTTGTAATAAAAAGTGTAAGAGGGGTGCATGGGTATTGATAAAGTGTGGTAGGTGTAAGGAAAGGTGTTGGTTACATCAAATACACCTGTGGCAACCTGTGTGTTTTAATTGTACTGAAAAATTACAACATACCAATTGGCAACGAGAAGCTTTAGCTTTAACTAACACTCATTTTTCTTCAGGAGATGAACGGCGTGATCGCCAACAACGTTCTCTGGTAACTGCAGGATATGTTGTTGAAAATTGTAAGAACAGGTATAGATTTTTAGTACGTTGGCATCTTTTGCCTGCTATCCAACGGATAGAGTGGTTTGCTGCTACAGAGGTACTAAGATTTGTCTGTTCTCGAGATATCCCAGACATTACACGTCAGTGTTGTATACCAGAACATCAATGGGATGATGTTATTAAGGGGCATCTCAGGCCTGAATCTAGGCATGGTAATCTTAGAGATGCTAATCGTTTTCTTCATCCTGACTGAAGCATGGATACCAACACAACCTAAAACTAACGTGTGGGTTACCCTAGCAAATAAGACTGGGCAAGATGCTATATGCTTGTCTTTATCAACACCAGGTAATCCTTTTTCTACATGTTTGGTTGGTATCCCACTTGATTCCTGGCCGTGTCCTGATGCACTTTCAGTCTGTAACATTTCAGATCCTAGGAGCAATGTTAACTTTTGGGACTTATGGGTTCCATATTTAAAGCATGCACCTTTAGAACCCCAAGAATTGGAACTGATGGGGTCAGTTCGAGCTGATGCATGTGTGATGTTCAATTACTCTAGAAACTCTTTACATCAGTCAGACACAGTTTTGGTAAATGCATCTCTTTCAGTGTATCGAAATGCTTCACTATGGTGCAATTATACTTCTGCTACTATCTCAGGGTCCTCAAACACTCCTTTTGCCTTGCCCCCAGGTGTATTTTTGATTTGTGGGGACAGAGCTTGGCCAGGCATACCATCTAGATTAAGGGGAGGACCATGTACCTTAGGAAGGCTTACCTTGTTTACTCCTAATGTGTCAATGATTTTACAGGCACGTCAAAGACATCGTCGCACTAAAAGATTTATTCATGCTTACAAATCTGACTGTCAGGATAATATCAAATTTTGGTCAACTGCACAAATTGTGGCAGCATCTCTTTTTGCTCCAGGTGCTGCTAGTGCAAGAGCTTTATCACAACTTGATAAACTTGGCTGTTGGTTAGCAAAACAGACTAATGCTACCTCTATAGCTCTTTCACAACTTTTGACTGATGTTGATTCTGTTCGTCATGCTACTTTACAAAACTGAGAAGCTATAGAATTTTTGCTTTTAGCACAAGGCCATGGCTGTGATGACTTTAAAGGAATGTGTTGTATGAATCTTTCTGATCATTCTGTGTCCATTCATAAGCAAATAAGTGATCTGAAACAGCTTACTACTCACTTGCAAGAATACACTGGATTAGGTTTAACTGATTGGTTGAAGTCATTACATTTGGGGCCATGGCTGACATCTCTTTTACAGCACCTTATAATAATTGCACTTGTAATTGTGGTTATACTTCTGTTTGTTCCTTGCATTTTTCAATGCTTGCAGAAAAGCATGATACGCATAGCAGAGTCTGTCACAAATCATGCTTTTCTTGCACAAACTAAAAGAGGGGGAATTGTTGAGGATTGGTTAGAAAGCCATGGACATAACTGTGGACATGGCTTAGCAGAGGCCTTATTGCAGGGGAATGGTTCCTGTTAGTAGCTAGGCCCTGCTTTTAGGCAGACATTAAAAGCCTTATTGTAAGCATAAGCAGATTTTGCTGAGAGCAGTGCTTGAGCCTTTTGCAAAAGCAATGGAGCTAGCAGAATTGCAGAGTTAGTCGATAAGCAATACATATACCCATTGTTCAAGCAAGGCCTTAGCTGTGTCAGGAAGGCACGTAGGAAGCAGGCATAACCCTGAGATGGATACTAATATACCAATAAGTATAAGAATAAGGGAAGTAGAAGCCAAGACTAGCAGCGAGGTAGCACCTATACCTTTTGGCTAGAAATTCAGTAGGCGTGATTATCTCACACTTGCAATAACCAATAATAATAGAAGGCGTACATAGCAAAAACCAATAAGATTGTACTAATATGAATAATGCTGATTATGTTATTCTGGGCTATAAAACTGTCTGATGCTCTTAATAAAGTTGGATTATGCTTTATCAATCACATTGATTGTGTCTGGCTAATCCGACATCAAATGAGCAGGGCTTGATGTGCCTGGTGCCTGTGACATCAAGGCAGGCTGTGATGTGCTCTGAGTGCCTGTGACATCACAAGGGCAGGCTGTGATGTGCTCTGGTCCTGTGACATCAAAGAGGCTAGGGCTGGCATTATGTGCTCTGTGACATCCAGAGAGGAGGCTGTGATGTCTCTGTCCGTGCATACGACAGGGCGTGATGTGCTCTTGGCCTGTGACATCAAGTGACAGGGCTGTGATGTGCTCTGTGCCTGTGACATCACATAAGGCAGGGCTGATGTGCTCTGAGCCTTGACATCACAAGGCAGGGCTGTGATGCTCTGTGCCTGTGACATCACAAGGAGCAGGGCTGTGAGTGCTCTGGTGACCTGTGATGCATCACAAGGTGATGTGGTCTGAGGCTGTGATGTGCTCTGGTCCTGTGACATCACAAGGAGCGTGAGTGCTTGTGACTAGAGAGGTGTGCTCTGGCCTGTGACATCACAAGAGGGCTAGAGGCTGATATGCTCTGGTGCCTGTGACATCACAAGGTCAGGCTGTGATGTGCTCTGTCCTGTGAATCACAAGGGTCAGGGCTGTGATGTGCTCTGTGCCTGTGACATCACAAGGGTCAGGAGGCTGTGCATGGCCTTGGCTGCCTGTGACATCACAAGGCAGGGCTGTGATGTGCTCTGTCCTGTGCACCAGGGCAGCAGTCTGACCTGTGAGATCAAGGGCGCATGATTGTGTACCTGCTTGTGCCTGTCGACATCAAAGGAGCAGGGCTGTGATGCTCTGTGCCTGTACATCACAAGGGCAGGCTGTGATGTGCTCTGTGCCTGACACTCAGGAGGATCTGCTGACACAGGAGCAGGGCTGATGTGCTCTGCCTGTGACATCACAAGGCAGGGCTGTGATGTGCTCTGTGCCTGTACATCACAAGGACAGGGTGTGATTGTCTGGTGCCTGTGACATCACAAGGGTCAGGGATGGATGTGCTCTGGTGCCTGGAATCACAAGGAGCGGGCTGTGATGTGTCTGTGCTTCGTGACATCCGCTGAAGCAAGGGCAGGGCTTGATGTTCATGCCTGTGACATCACAAGGTCAGGGCTTTGATGTGCTCTGCCTGTACATCACAAGTCGGGCTGTGATGTTCTGGTGCCTGTGACATCACAATGGCAGGGCTGTGATGTGCTCTGGTGCCTGTGACATCACAAGGAGCAGGGTGTGATGTGTCTGTGCCTGTGACATCACAGAGGAGGGCTGATGTGTCTGGACCTGTGACATCACAAGGAGCAGGGCTGTGATGTGCTCTGGTGCCTGTGACATCACAAGAGCAGGCTGTGATGTGCTCTGAGTGCCTGTGACATCACAAGGAGCAGGGCTGTGATGTGCTCTGGCCTGTGACATCAAAGGGCAGGCTGATGTGCTCTGTGCCTGTGACATCACTAAGGCAGAGGGCTGTGATGTGCTCTGGTGCCTGTGACATCACAAGGGTCAGGCTGTGATGTGCTCTGGCCTGTGACATCACAAGGAGCAGGGCGATGTGCTCTGGTCCTGTGACATCACAAGGAGCAGGGCTGTGATGTGCTCTGGTGCCTGTGACATCACAATGGTCAGGGCTGTGATGTGCTCTGGTCCTGTGACATCACAAGGAGGCTGGATGTGCTCTGGTGCCTGTGACATCCAAGGAGGGCTGTTGATGTGCTCTGGTCCGACATCACAAGGAGCAGGGCTGTGATGTGCTCTGGTGCCTGTGACATCAAAGGGCAGGGCTGTGATGTGCTCTGGTGCCTGTGACATCACAAGGAGCAGGCTGGATGTGCTCTGTGCCTGTGACATCACAAGGTCAGGGCTGTGATGTGCTCTGGTCCTGTGACATCACAAGGAGTCAGGGCTGTGATGTGCTCTGGTGCCTGTGACATCACAAACAGTTGAGGCTGTCCTGTGACATCACAAGTCAGGGCTGTGATGTGCTCTGGTGCCTGTGACATCACAAGAGGCCGGCTGTGATGTGCTCTGGTCCTGTGACATCACAAGGAGCAGGGCTGTGATGTCTCTGGTCCTGTGACATCACAAGACAGGGCTGTGATTTGCTCTGTCCTGTGACATCACAAGGAGCAGGCTGTGATTGCTCTGTGCCTGTGACATCAAAGGGTCAGGGCTTTATGTGCCTGGTGCCTGTACATCACAAGGAGAGGCTGTGATTGTCTGGCCTGTGACATCCAAGACAGGGCTGTGATGTGCTCTGGTGCCTGTGACATCACAAGAGTGGGCTTTGATTGCTTGGTGCCTGACATCACAGGAAGGTTATTGCTCTGGTGCCTGTGACATCAAGGGTCAGGGCTGTGATGTCTCTAGGCCTTGACATCCAAGGAGCAGGCTGTGTTGCTTAGCCGTGACATCACAAGCAGGGCTGTATTGCTCTGTCCTGACATCACAAGGGCAGGGCTGTGATGTGCTCTGGTGCCTGTGACATCACAAGGGTCAGGGCTTGATGTGCTCTGTGCCTGTGACATCACAGGACAGGGCTGTGATGTCTCTGGTGCCTGTGACATCACAAGGTCAGGCTGTGATGTGCTCTGGTGCCTGACATCACAGACTGGCGGTGGAGCCTGGTGCCTGTGACATCACAATGGCAGGGCTGTGATGGCTCTGGCTTGACACACAATGGCAGGGCTGTGATGTGCTTCCTGTGACATCACAAGGCGGCTGTGATGTGCTCTGGTGCCTGTGACATCACAAGAGCAGGGCTGTGATTGCTCTGGTGCCTGTGACATCCAAGGCAGGCTGTGATGCCTGGCCTGTGACATCAAGAGCAGGGCTGTGATGTGCTCTGGCCTGTGACATCACAGGGTCAGGGCTTGATGTGCTCTGGTGCCTGTGACATCACAAGGGTCAGGGCTGTGATGTGCTCTGGTGCCTGTGACATCACAAGGGCAGGCGTGATGTGCTCTGGTGCCTGTGACATCACAAGCAGGCTGTGATTGCTCTGGCCGTGACATCAAGAGAGGCTGGATGGCTCTGGCCTTGACATCACAAGGCAGGTGGATGGCTCTGTCTGACATCAAGGGCGGCTGTGATGTGCTCTGGCCTTGACATCACAAGGAGAGGCCGTGATGTCGCGATTCTTGTGACATCACAAGGCAGGGCTGATGTGCTCTGGTCCTGGACATCACAAGGCAGGCTGTGATTGCTCTGGTGCCTGTGACATCACAAGGCGCTGGCCTGTGATGTGCGCTGAGTGCCCTGTGACATCACAAGGAGCAGGCTGTGATGGCCTGGTGCCTGTACATCACAAGGTCAGGGCTGTGATGTCTCTGGTGCCGACATCACGAGGCAGGGTGTTTGCTCTGGCCCTGACATCCAAGGAGAGGGCTGTGATGTCTGCTTGAATCACAAGGCTGAGGCTGTGTGCTCTGAGCCGGACACAGGAGGGCTTGTGTGTGTTGGCATGCTGTGATGGGCTTGGTGCTGTGCTCACAGGAGACAGGAGTCGGTGTGAGTGCCTGTCTGTACTACAGCAGGGCGTGTTTTCTGCAGGCTGTGATGCCGTGCCTAATCACAAGCAGGTGAGTGCTCGTCCTGTGACATCAGGGGCTGATTTTGCCTGTGCCAAGCAGGCTGTATTGCCTGGTGCCTGTGACATCACAATGGCAGGGCTGTGATGTGCTCGGTCCTGTGACATCAAGGGCAGGGCTGTGATGTCTCTGGTCTGGACACAAAGCAGGCTTGTGTCCTGGTCCTGTGACATCAAGGCAGGGGTAGTGCCTGGTCCTGTGACATAAAGGGGGCTGTGATGTGCCTGGTGCCTGTACATCAAATGATCGGCTTGATGTGCTCTGGGCCTGTACATCACAAGGGCAGGGTGTGATGTGCTCTGGTGCCTGTGACATCACAATGGTCAGGGTGTGATGTGCCTGGTGCCTGTGACATCACAAGGGTAGGGCTGTGATGTGCTCTGGTGCCTGTGACATCACAAGGAGAGATGTGATGTGCTCTGGTGCTGTGACATACATAGGCAGGTTGTGATGGCTCTGGTGCCTGTACATCAAAGGGAGGGCTGTGATTTCTGGCCTGGACATCACAAGGAGCAGGCTGTGATGTGCTCTGGTGCCTGTGACATCCAAGGGCAGGTGTGATGTCTCTGGTCCTGTGACATCACATGGGCTCACGGGGTGTGCTCTGGCCTGTGACATCACAGGAGCAGGGCTGTGATGTGCTGTCCTGTACATCACAAGGCAGGGCTGTGATGTTCTGGTGCCTGTGACATCACAAGGCAGGGTGAGTGCTCTGGTCCTGTGACATCAAGGTGGGCTTGATTGCTCTGGGCCTGTGACATCACAAGGCAGGGCTGTATGTGCTCTGGTCCTGTGACATCACAAGGCAGGGCTGTGATCTCTGGCCTGATCACGCAGGCTGTGATGCTTCCTGTGACATCACAAGGAGGCGTGATTTGTGCCTTGATCAAGCAGGCTGGATTGCTCTGGTCCTGACATCACAGTCAGGCTGTTCCCTGTACATCAAAGGCAGGCTGTGATGTGCTCTGTGTACATCAAAGAGGCGAGGCTCTCACAAGCAGGCTGTGATGTTGCTTCGCTGGTGCCTGTGACATACAAGGAGCGATGTCTGCCTGTACAGGCAGCTGTGATCTCTGGATAAGCGTTCTGTGACATCACAAGGGCAGGCTGTGATTGCTCTTGCCTGTGACATCACAAGGGCAGGGCTGTGATGTGCTCTGGTGCCTGTGACATCACAAGGGCAGGCTGTGATGTGCTCTGGTCCTGGACACAGAATTGTCAGGGCTTGATGTGCCTGGTTCCTGTGACATCACAAGGGTCAGGGCTGAGTGCACTGGTCCCTGTGACATCACAAGGGTCGGGCTGTGATGTGCACTGGTGCCTGTGACATCAAAGTCGGGCTGTGATGTGCTCTGGTGCCTGTAACATCACAAGGAGCAGGGTGTGATTGTTCTGGTGCCTGTGACATCACAAGGTCAGGGTGTGACGTGCTCTCGTGCCTTGACATCACGAGGAGTAGGGCTGTGATGTGCTCTGGTGCCTGTGACATCACAAGTCAGGGCGTGATGTGCTCTGTCCTGTGACACAAGAGGCTGTGATTCTCTGCCTGTACATCACAAGACAGGGCTGTGAGTGCTCTGGCCGTGACATCCAAAGGGCAGGTGTGATGTGCTCTGGTGCCTGTACATCCAATGGCAGGGTGTGATGTGCTCTGGCCTTGACATCACAGGAGCAAGGCTGTGATGTGCACGTGTTTGTGACATCACAATTGTCAGGTGTGATGTGCTCTGGTGCTGTGACATCACAAGGGCAGGGTTGTCATTGCTCTGGCACTGTGACATCACAAGGAGCAGGGCTGTACTCCTGTGACATCAAGGGGGCTTGATGCTCTGCCTGTGACATCACAAGGAGCAGGGCTGGTTCTCTGGTGCCTTGACATCACAAGGGCAGGTGTATGTGCTCTGGCCTGTGACATCACAAGGAGCAGGGTTGTGATGTGCTCTGTGCCTGTGACATCACAAGCCAGGCGTGATGTGCTCTGGCCTGTGACATCACAAGGCAGGGCTGTTGTCGTGCCTGTGACATCCAAGGGCAGGCTGTGATGTGCTCGGCTGACATCCCAGGCAGGCTGTGTGTGCTCTGGCCTTGACATCCAAGTCGGGCTGTGATTGCTCGGCCTGACATCCCAAGCAGGGCTGTGAGTGCCTGGGCCTGTGAATCACAAAAGCAGGGCTGTATTTGCTCTGGTCCCTGTGACATCACAAGGAGCAGGGCTGTGATGCTCTGGTGCCTGTGAATCACAAGGGCAGGGCTGGATTTGCTCTGGCTCCTGTGACTCTACAAGTGTCAGGCTGATGTGCTCTGGTCCTGTGACATAAAGAGCGGCTGTGATGTGCTCTGGTGCCTGTGACATCAAAGGAGCAGGCTGTGATGTGCTCTAGGTGCCTGTGACATCACAAGGGTCAGGCTGTGACTGCTCTGGTCCTGTGACATCACAATGGTCAGGGTTGTGATTTGTTCTGCATCCTGTGACATCACAAGGAGCAGGGCTGTATTGCTCTGGTGCCTGTGACTCACAAGGATTATGGCTGTGATGACTCTGCATGTGACATCACAAGGAGCAGGGCTGTGATTTGTTCTGGTGCCTGTGACATCACAATGGCAGGGATGTGAGTGCTCTGGTGCCTTGACATCACAGAGCAGGCTGTGATGTGGTCTGGTGCCTGTGACATCACAAGAGTGGGGCTTTGATTTGCTGTGGTGCCTGACATCACAGGAGCAGGGCTGTGATTTGCTCTGGTGCCTGTGAACATCGAAGGTCAGGCTGTGATGTGCTCTAGTGCCTGTGACATCACAATGTACGGGCTTGATTGCACTGGCCTGTAACATCACAGGAGTCTGGGCTGTGATGAGCTCTGGTGGCTGTGACATCACAAGGGCAGGGCTTGATGTGTCTGTCCTGTGACATCACTAGCGAGCTGGGCTGTGAGGCTCTGGTGCCTTGACTCACAAGGAGCGTGCTAGGGCTGTGACTTACAGGCGGTCTGTGGTGCCTGTGACATCACAATGGTCAGGGCTGTGATGTGCTCTGGTGCCTGTGACATCACAAGGAGCGGGGTCTGGATTTGTGGTGCCTGTGACTCACAAGGCAGGGCTGCGTGCCTGGTGCCTGTGACATCACAATGGTCAGGCTGTGATGTGCTCTGGTCCTGTGACACAGAATTTTAGGCTTTGATGTGCACTGGTTCCTGTGACATCACAAGGTCAGGGCTGTGACGTGCACTGGTCCCTGTGACATCACAAGGAGTGGCTGTGATGTGCTCTGGTGCCTGTAACATCACAAGGAGCAGGGATGTGATTTGTTCTGGTGCCTGTGACATCACAATGGTCAGGGATTTGACGTGCTCTGTGCCTTGACATCACGAGGAGTAGGGCTGTGATGTGCTCTGGTGCCTGTGACATCACAGGGCAGGGCTGTGATGTGCTCTGGTGCCTGTGACATACAAGGAGCAGGGCTGTGATTGCTCTGGTGCCTGTGACATCACAAGGGCAGGGCTGTGATGTGCTCTGGCCTGTGACATCACAAGGTCAGGGCTGTGATTGCTCTGGTGCCTGTGACATCACAAGGAGTCAGGGCTTGATGTGCTCTGGTGCCTGTGACATCACAAGGCAGGGGCCATGATGTGCTCTGGTGCCTGTGACATCACCAGGAGCAGGCCTGTGTGTGCTCTGGTGCCTGTGACATCACAATGGTCTGGGCTGTGATGTGCTCCGGGCCTGTGACATACGAAAGGTCAGGGCTGTGAGTGCCTGAGCCTGTGACATCACAAAGCAGGGCTGTGATTGCTCTGGTCCCTGTGACATCACAAGGGCGGGCTGTGATGTTGCTCTGGTCCTGTGACATCAAAGGGTCGGGCTGTATGTGCTCTGGTGCCTGTGACATCACAAGGGAGGGCGGATGTGCTCTGGTGCCTGTGACATCAAGGAGCAGGGCTGTGATGTGCTCTGGTGCCTGTGACATCACAAGGGCAGGGCTGTGATGTGCTCTGGTGCCTGTGACATCACAAGGGTCAGGCTGTGATTGCTCTGGTGCCTGTGACATCACAAGGCAGGGCTGTGATGCTCTGGTCCTGTGACATCACAAGGAGCGGGCTGTGATGTGCTCTGGTGCCTGTGACATCACAAGGCAGGGCTTGATGTGCTCTAGTGCCTGTGACATCACAAGGAGCAGGGTGTGATTTGTCTGGTGCCTGTGACATCACAAGGTCAGGGTGTGATGTGCTCTGGTGCCTGTGACATCACAAGGGCAGGGCTGTGATGTGCCTGGTGCCTGTGACATCAAAGGTCAGGCTGTGATGTGCTCTGGTGCCTGTGACATCACAAGGGCAGGGTGTGATTGTCTGGTGCCTGTGACATCACAATGGTCAGGGATGTGATGTGCTCTGGTGCCTGTGACATCACAAGGAGCAGGCTGTGATGTGCTCTGGTGCCTGTACATCACAAGGAGCAGGCTGTGATGTGCTCTGGTGCCTGTGACATCAAAGGGCAGGGCTGTGATGTGCTCTGGTGCCTGTGACATCACAAGGCAGGGCTGTGATTGCTCTGGTGCCTGTACATCCAGCGGCTTGATGTTCTTGCCTGTGACATCACAAGGAGCAGGCTTGATGTGCTCTGGCACCTGTGACATCACAAGGGCAGGCTGTGTTCTCCTCTGGTGCCTGTGACATCACAAGGAGAAGGGCTGTGATGTGCTCTGGTGCCTCTGACTTCACAAGGAGTCAGGGCTGTGATGCTCTGGTACCAGTGACATCACAAAGGAGAACGGCTGTGATGTGTTTGGGTGCCTGTGACATCACAAGGGCAGGGCTGTGATGCTGGTGCTCTGTGCATCCAAGGAGCAGGTTGATGTGCACTTGGTGCCTTGTGACATCCAAGGGCAGGGCTGTGATGTGCTCTGGTGCCTGTGACATCACAAGGGCAGGGCTGTGATTTGCTCTGGTGCCTGTGACATCACAAGAGATCAGGGCTCTGATGTGCTCTGGTTGCCTGTGACATCAAAGGAGCAGGCTTGATGTGCTCTGGCCGTGACATCACAAGGAGCAGGGCTGTGATGCTCTGGTGCCTGTGACATCACAATGGTCAGGGCTGTGATGTGCTCTGGTGCCTGTGACATCACAAGGAGGGGCTGTGATGTGCTCTGGTGCCTGTGACATCACAGTGGTCAGGGCTGGTGATGTGTCTGGTGCCTGTGACATCACAAGGTCAGGGCTGTGATGTGCTCTGGGCCTGTGACATCCAAGGTCAGGCTGTGATGTGCTCTGGTGCCTGTGACTTGCACAGGTCAGGCTTGAGGGCTCTGGTGCCTGTGACATCACAAGGTCAGGGCTGTGATGTGCTCTGGTCCTGTGACATCATAGAGCAGCTGTGTGTGCTCTGGCCTGACTTCACAAGTCAGGCTGTGATGGTTCTCTGGCTACAGGACATCACAAGGAGCGAGGCCTGTGATGTGCTCTGGTGCCTTGACATCACAGGGCAGGGCTGATGTCTCTGGCCCTCTGACATCACAAGGTCAGGGCTGTGATGTGCTCTGGTGCCTGTGACATCACAAGGGCAGGGCTGTGATGTGCTCTGGTGCCTGTGACATCACAAGGGCAGAGGTGTTGATGTTGTGCACTGTGACATCACAAGGAGAGGCTGTGATGTCTCTGGTGCCTGTGACATCACAAGGAGCAGGGCTGTGATGTGCTCTGGCACTGTGACATCAAAAGGCAGGGCTGTGATGTGCTCTGGTGCCTTGACATCACAAGGCAGGGTTGTGATGTGCTCTGGTGCCTGTGACATCACAAGAGCAGGGCTGTGATGTGCTCTGGGCCTGTGACATCACAAGAGCAGGCTGTGATGTGCTCTGGTGCCTGTGACATCACAATGTAGCAGGGCTGTGATGTGCTCTGGTGCCTGTGACATCACAGGAGCAGGGCTGTGATGTGCTCTGGTGCCTGTGACATCACAAGGGTCAGGGCTGTGATGTGCTCTGGTGCCTGTGACATCACAATGGTCAGGGCTGTGATGTGCTCTGGACCTGTGACATCAGGAGCGGGGTTGTGATGTGCTCTGTGCCTGTGACATCACAAGAGCCTGTGATGTGCTCTGGTGCCTGTGACATACAAAGAGCAGGGCTGTGATTTGCTCGGTGCCTGTGACATCAAAGTGTCAGGCTCTGATGTGCTCTGGTGCCTGTGACTCCAAGGTCAGGGCTGTGATGTGCTCTGGTTCCTGTGACATCACAAGGAGGGCTGTGATGTGCTCTGGTGCCTGTGACATACAGTGGCAGGCTGTGATGTGCTCTGGTGCCTGTGACATCACAAGAGGGCTGTGATGTGTCTGGCCTGTGACATCACAATGGTCAGGGCTGTGATGTGCTCTGGCCCTGTGACATCACAAGGCGGGCTGTGATTTGCTCTGGCCTGTGACATCACATCGCAGGG
This sequence comes from Muscicapa striata striata, assembly GCA_030060385.1. Classification (NCBI taxonomy): domain Eukaryota; kingdom Metazoa; phylum Chordata; class Aves; order Passeriformes; family Muscicapidae; genus Muscicapa; species Muscicapa striata. The sequence continues at coordinate 26,535 of JAREIS010001153.1, forward strand.
CTGTGATGGCTCCGGCGCCTGTGACATCCCTAAGGCAGGGCTGTGAGTGCTCTGGTGCCTGTGACTCAACAGGGTCAGGCTCTGAGGGCTCTGGTGTCTGTGACATCACAAGGTCAGGGCAGTGATGTGCTCTGGTCCCTGTGACAACATTAGGAGCACGTCTGTGAGTGCCAGGTCCTGTACTCACAAAGTCAGGGTGTGATGTGCTCTGTGCCTTGACATCACAGGAGCAGGCTGTGATGTGCCTGGTGCTGTGACATCACAAGGCAGGGCTGTGATGTGCTCTGTGCCTGACATCCAAGGGCAGGCTGTGATGTGCTCTGTGCCTGTGACTCACAAGGGTCAGGGCTTGATGTGCTCTGGTGCCTGTGACATCACAAGGGTCAGGGCTGTGATTGCTCTGGCACTGTGACATCACAGAGCAGGGTGTGATGTGCTCTGTCGTGACATCACAGGGCAGGGCTGGATGTGCTCTGGTTCCTGTGACATCACAAGGAGCAGCTGATGTGCTCTGGTGCCTGTGACATCACAAGGGCAGGGCGTGATGTCTCTGTGCCTGTGACATCACAATTGTCAGGGTGTGATGTGCTCTGGTCCTGTGACATCACAAGGCGGGCTGTGATGTGCTCTGGTGCCTGTGACTCAAAGGTCAGGCTGTGTGCTCTGTGCCTGTGACATCACAAGGGAGGCTGTGATTGTGGTCCTGTGACATCACAAGGGGGGTTGATGTGCTCTGGTCCTGTGACATCACAGGCAGGCTGATGTGCTCTGTCCTGTGACATCCAGAGGGCTGTGATGTGCTCTGGTCCTGTGACATCACAAGGGCAGGGCTGATTGTTGCTGATGTGCTCTGGTGCTTGACATCGCAGGTCAGGGCTTGATGTGCTGTGCCTTGAATCACAATCGGCTGATGTCTGGCTTGACATCCAGGCAGGCTTGATGTGCTCTTCTGTGACTCAAGGTGGTTGATGGCTCTGGTGCCTGTGACTCCAAGGCGTAGTTTCCTGTGACACAAGAGCGTTGATTCTCTCTGACTACAGAGTGATTCTCGGTGACATAAGCGCTGTGATGCTGTGCTGACATCAGCAGGGCTGAGTGTCTGTCTGGACATAAGACTTGATGTCTCTGCTTGACATCACAAGGCGCTGATTGCCGTACATCAGAGGTGATGCTGGCTGACATCAGCGTATGCCTGTCTTGAATCACAGAGGCTGTGATGTCTCTGCTGTGACCAATGTCAGGGCGTCTTGTACTCCTGGTTCCCGTGACATCTCACGAGAGCTAGTGTGACATCAAGGCAGGCTGTGATGTGCTCTGTGCCTATGACATCACAAGGAGCAGGGCTTGATTGCTCTGGTGCCTGTGACATCACAAGGAGCAGGGCTGTGTTGCTCTGGTGCCTGTGACATCACAAGGTCAGGGCTGTGATGTGCTCTGGTGCACTGTGACATCACAATGGTCAGGGTTGTGATGTGCTCTGGTGCACTTGACATCACAAGGGCAGGGCTGTGATGTGCTCTGGTGCCTGTGACATCACAAGGGCAGGCTGTGATGTGCTCTGGTGCCTGTGACATCAAAGGTCAGGGCTGTGATGTGCTCTGGTCCTGTGACATCACAAGGAGCGGGTGTGATGTGCTCTGGTGCCTGTGACATCACAAGGAGCAGGGCTGTGATGTGCTCTGGTGCCTGTGACATCACAAGAGCAGGGCTGTGATTGCTCTGGTGCCTGTGACATCAAAGGGTCAGGGCTCTGATGTGCTCTGGTGCCTGTGACATCACAAGGGCAGGTCTGCTGATGTGCTCTGGTACCTGTGACATCACAAGGAGCAGGGCTGTGATGTGCTCTGGTGCCTGGACATCACAATGTCAGGGCTGTGATGTGCTCTGGTCACCTTGACATCACAAGGAGCAGGCTGTGATGTCCTGGTGCTGTGACATCACAATTGGTCAGGGCTGTGATGTGCTCTTGCCTGTGACATCACAATGGTCAGGGCTGTGATGTGCTCTGGTCCTGTGACATCACAAGGGTCAGGGCTGTGATGTGCTCTGGTGCCTGTGACATCACAGGGTCAGGGCTGTGATGTGCTCTGGTGCCTGTGACATCACAATGGTCAGGGCTGTGATGTGCTCTGGCGCCTGTGACATCCCTAAGGTCAGGGCTGTGATGTGCTCTGGTGCCTGTGACTTCAAAGGTCAGGGCTCTGAGGGCTCTGGTGTCTGTGACATCACAAGGGTCAGGGCAGTGATGTGCTCTGGTCCCTGTGACAACATTAGGAGCACGTCTGTGATGTGCTCTGGTGCCTGTATCTTCACAAAGTCAGGGCTGTGAGGTTCTCTGGCCACAGTGACATCAAAAGGAGCAGGCCTGTGATGTGCTCTGGTGCCTGTGACATCACAAGGAGCAAGGCTGTGATGTGCACCAGTGTTTGTGACATCACAATTGTCAGGGCTGTGATGTGCTCTGGCACACTTGACATCACAAGGAGCAGGCTGTGATGTTGTCTGCGGTGTGACATCCAAGGGTCAGGGCTGTGATGTGCTCTGGTGCCTGTGACATCACAATGGTCAGGGCTGTGACGTGCACTGGTCCCTGTGACATCACAAGGAGCAGGGCTGTGTATTCCTCTGGTGCCTGTGACATCACAAGGGCCAGGGTTGTGACGTGCTCTGGCACCTGTGACATCACAAGGAGCAGGCTGTGATGTTCTCTGGTGCCTGTGACATCGCAATGGTTAGGGCTGTGACGTGCACTGGTCCCTGTGACATCACAAGGAGCGGGGCTATGATGTGCACTGGTGCCTGTGACATCAAAATGGTCTGTGCTCTGATGTGCTCTGGTTCCTGTAACATCACAAGGAGCAGGGATGTGATTTGTTCTGGTGCCTGTGACATCACAATGGTCAGGGATGTGAAGTGCTCTCGTGGCATTGACATCATGAGGAGTAGGGCTGTGATGTGCTCTGGTTGCTGTGACATCACAAGGAGCGGGGCTGTGATGTGCTCTGGTGCCTGTGACATCACAAGGAGCAGGGCTGTGTATGCCTCTGGTGCCTGTGACATCACAAGGGCCAGGGTTGTGATGTGCTCTGGCACCTGTGACATCACAAGGGTCAGGGCTGTGACTTGTTCTGGTGCCTGTGACATCACAAGGGTCAGGGCGTGATGTGCTCTGGTGCCTGTAACATCACAAGGAGGGCCATGATGTGCTCTGGTGCCTGTGACATCACAAATCAGGCTGTGAGGCTCTGGTGCCTGTGACATCACAAGGTGGGCTGTGATGTGCTCGGCACCTGACATACAAGGTCAGGGCTGTGATGTGCTCTGGGCCTGTGACATCACAAGAGCAGGGCTGTGATTGCTCTGGTCCTTGACATCACAATGGGCAGGCTGGATTTCTCTGGTCCTGTGACATCAAGGTCGGGCTGTAATGTCTCTGGTGCCTGTGACATAAAGGAGCAGGGCTGTGATGTGCTCTGTGCTGTGAACTCAAAGGAGCAGGGCTGTGATGTGACATCACAATCGTCAGGGCTGTGATGTGCTCTGGTGCCTGTGACATCACAATGGTCAGGGCTGTGATGTGCTCCGGCGCCTGTGACATCCCTAAGGTCAGGGCTGTGATGTGCTCTGGTGCCTGTGACTTCAACAGGGTCAGAGCTCTGAGGGGCTCTGGTGTCTGTGACATCACAAGGGTCAGGGCAGTAATGTGCTCTGGTCCCTGTGACAACAATGGGAGCACGTCTGTGAGGTGCTCTGGTGCCTGTATCTTCACAAAGTCAGGGCTGTGAGGTTCTCTGGCCACAGTGACATCAAAAGGAGCAGGCCTGTGATGTGCTCTGGTGCCTCTGACATCACAATGGTTAGGGTTGTAATGTGCTCTGGTGCCTGTGACATCACAAGGAGCAGGGCTGTGATGTGCTCTGGTGCCTGTGACAACACAAAAAGCAGGGCTGCGATTTGCTCTGGTCCCTGTGACATTACAAGGGGCGGGGCTGGGATTTGCTCTGGTCCCTGTGACATCACAAGGGTCAGGGCTGTGATGGGCTCTGGTGCCTGTGATATCACATGCAGCATGGCTGTGACGTGCTCTGGTGCCCGTGACATCAGAAGGGTCAGGGCTGTGATGTGCTCTGGCACCTCTGACATCACAAGGAGCAAGGCTGTGATGTGCACCGGTGTTTGTGACATCACAATTGTCAGGGCTGTGATGTGCTCTGGTGCCTTTGACATCACAAGGAGCAGGGCTGTGATGTGCCCTGGTGCATGTGATATCACAATGCTCAGGGCTGTGGTGTGCTCTGGTGCTTCTGACATCACAAGGGTCAGGGCTGTGATGTGCTCTGGTGCCTGTGACTTCAAAAGGGTCAGGGCTCTGATGTGCTCTGGTGTCTGTGACATCACAACGGTCAGGGCTGTTATGTGCTCTGGTACCTGTGACATGACAAGGAGCGGGGTTGTGATGTGCTCTGGTGCCTGTGACATCACAAGGAGCGGATCTCTGATGTGCTCTGGTACCTGTGACATCACAAGGAGGAGGGCGGTGATGTGCTCTGGTGCCTGTGACATCACAATGGTCAGGGATGTGATGTGCTCTGGTTCCTGTGACATCACAATGGTCAGGGCTGTGTTGTGCTCTTTTGCCTGTGACATCACAAGGGTCAGGGATGTGATGTGCGCTGGCACCTGTGACATCACAATGGTCAGGGCTGTGATGTGCTCCGGCGCCTGTGACATCCCAAAGGTCAGGGCTGTGATGTGCTCTGGTGCCTGTGACTTCAACAGGGTCAGAGCTCTGAGGGGCTCTGGTGTCTGTGACATCACAAGGGTCAGGGCAGTGATGAGCTCTGGTCCCTGTGACAACATTAGGAGCACGTCTGTGATGTGCTCTGGTGCCTGTATTTTAACAAAGTCAGGGCTGTGAGGTTCTCTGGCCACAGTGACATCAAAAGGAGCAGGGCTGTGATGTGCTCTGGTGCCTCTGACATCACAATGGTCAGGGTTGTGATGTGCTCTGGTGCCTGTGACATCACAAGGAGCAGGGCTGTGATGTGCTCTGGCACCTCTGACATCACAAGGAGCAAGGCTGTGATGTGCACTGGTGTTTGTGACATCACAATTATCAGGGCTGTGATGTGCTCTGGTGCCTTTTACATCACAAGGAGCAGGGCTGTGATGTGCCCTGGTGCATGTGATATCACAATCGTCAGGGCTGTGATGTGCTCTGGTGCTTCTGACATCACAAGGGTCAGGGCTGTGATGTGCTCTGGTGCCTGTGACTTCAAAAGGGTCAGGGCTCTGATGTGCTCTGTGCCTGTGACATCACAAGGGTCAGGACTGTGATGTGCTCTGGTACCTGTGACATCAGAAGGAGCGGGGTTCTGATGTGCTCTGGTGCCTGTGACATCACAAGGAGAAGGGATGTGATGTGCTCTGGTGCCTGTGACATAAAAAAGAGCAGGGCAGTGATTTGCTCTGGTGCCTGTGACATCGAAAGGGACAGGGCTCTGATGTGCTCTTGTGCTTGTGACATCAAAAGTAGCGGATCTCTGATGTGCTCTGGTGCCTGTGACATCACAATGGTCAGGGCTTTGATGTGCTCTGGTGCCTGTGACATCACAAGGAGCAGGGTTGTTATGTGTTCTGGTGCTTCTGACATCACAAGGGTCAGGGCTGTGATGTGCTCTGGTGCCTGTGACATCACAATGGTCAGGGCTGTGATGTGCTCTGGTACCTGTGACATCACAAGGAGCGGGGTTGTGATGTGCTCTGGTGCCTGTGACATCACAAGGAGAAGCCTGTGATGTGCTCTGGTGCCTGTGACATAACAAAGAGCAGGGCTGTGATTTGCTCGGGTGCCTGTGACATCAAAAGTGTCAGGGCTCTGATGTGCTCTGGTGCCTGTGATATCACAATGGTCAGGGCTGTGATGTGCTCTGGTTCCTGTGACATCACAAGGAGTGGGGCTGTGATGTGCTCTGGTGCCTGTGACATGACAGTGGTCAGGGCTGTGATGTGCTCTGGTGCCTGTGACATCACAATGGTCAGGGCTGTGATGTGGTCTGGCACCTGTGACATCACAATGGTCAGGGTTGTGATGTGCTCTGGCCACTGTGACATCACAAGGAGCGGGGCTGTGATTTGCTCTGGTGCCTGTGACATCACAATCGTCAGGGCTGTGATGGGCTCCGGCGCCTGTGACATCCCTAAGGTCAGGGCTGTGATGTGCTCTGGTGCCTGTGACTTCAACAGGGTCAGAGCTCTGAGGGCTCTGGTGTCTGTGACATCACAAGGGTCAGGGCAGTGATGTGCTCTGGTCCCTGTGACAACATTAGGAGCACGTCTGTGATGTGCCCAGGTGCCTGTATCTTCACAAAGTCAGGGCTGTGATGTGCTCTGATGCCTCTGACATCACAAGGAGCAAGGCTGTGATGTGCACCGGTGTTTGTGACATCACAATTGTCAGGGCTGTGATGTGCTCTGGTGCCTTTGACATCACAAGGAGCAGGGCTGTGATGTGCCCTGGTGCTTGTGATATCACAATGGTCAGGGCTGTGATGTGCTCTGGTGCTTCTGACATCACAATGGTCAGGGCTGTGATGTGCTCTGGTGCCTGTGACTTCAAAAGGGTCAGGGCTCTGATGTGCTCTGGTGCCTGTGACATCACAAGGGTCAGGGCTGTGATGTGCTCTGGTACCTGTGACATCACAAGTAGCGGGGTTGTGATGTGCTCTGGTGCCTGTGACATCACAAGGGTCAGGGCTCTGGTGTGCTCTGGTTCCTGTGACATCACAAGGAGCTGATCTCTGATGTGCTCTGGTACCTGTGACATCACAAGGAGCAGGGCTGTGATGTGCTCTGATGCCTGTGACATCACAATTGTCAGGGATGTGATGTGCTCTGGTTCCTGTGACATCACAATGGTCAGGGCTGTGATGTGCTCTGGTGCCTGTGAAATCACAGTGGTCAGGGCTGTGATGTGCTCTGGTGCCTATGACATCACAAGGAGCAGGGTTCTGGTTTGTTCTGCTGCCTGTGACATCACAAGGAGCAGGGCTGTGCTGTTGCTCTTTTGCCTGTGACATCACAAGGGTCAGGGATGTGATGTGCTCTGGCACATGTGACATCACAATGGTCAGGGTTGTGATGTGCTCTCACTGTGACATCATGGAGCGGGACTGTGCTCTGAATTGCCTGTGACATCACAATCGTCAGTGCTGTGATTTGCTCTGGTGCCTGTGACATCACAAAGTCAGGGCTGTGATGTGCTCTGGTACCTGTGACATCACAAGGAGGGGGGTTGTGATGTGCTCTGGTGCCTGTGACATCACAAGGAGAAGGGCTGTGATGTGCTCTGGTGCCTGTGACATCACAACAGCAGGGCTGTGATTTTGCTCTGGTGCCTGTGACATCAAAAGGGTCAGGGCTCTGATGTGCTCTGGTGCCTGTGACATCACAAGGAGCCAGGTCTCTGATGTGCTCTGGTACCTGTGACATCACAAGGGAGCAGAGGGCAGTGATGTGCTCTGGTGCCTGAGACATCACAATGATCAGGGCTGTGATGTGCTCTGGCACCTTTGACATCACAAGGAGCAATCCTGTGACATCACAATGGTCAGGGCTGTGATGTGCTCCGGCGCCTGTGACATCCCAAAGGTCAGGGCTGTGATGTGCTCTGGTGCCTGTGACTTCAACAGGGTCAGAGCTCTGAGGGGCTCTGGTGTCTGTGACATCACAAGGGTCAGGGCAGTGATGAGCTCTGGTCCCTGTGACAACATTAGGAGCACGTCTGTGATGTGCTCTGGTGCCTGTATTTTAACAAAGTCAGGGCTGTGAGGTTCTCTGGCCACAGTGACATCAAAAGGAGCAGGGCTGTGATGTGCTCTGGTGCCTCTGACATCACAATGGTCAGGGTTGTGATGTGCTCTGGTGCCTGTGACATCACAAGGAGCAGGGCTGTGATGTGCTCTGGCACCTCTGACATCACAAGGAGCAAGGCTGTGATGTGCACTGGTGTTTGTGACATCACAATTATCAGGGCTGTGATGTGCTCTGGTGCCTTTTACATCACAAGGAGCAGGGCTGTGATGTGCCCTGGTGCATGTGATATCACAATCGTCAGGGCTGTGATGTGCTCTGGTGCTTCTGACATCACAAGGGTCAGGGCTGTGATGTGCTCTGGTGCCTGTGACTTCAAAAGGGTCAGGGCTCTGATGTGCTCTGGTGCCTGTGACATCACAAGGGTCAGGACTGTGATGTGCTCTGGTACCTGTGACATCAGAAGGAGCGGGGGGTTCTGATGTGCTCTGGTGCCTGTGACATCACAAGGAGAAGGGATGTGATGTGCTCTGGTGCCTGTGACATAAAAAAGAGCAGGGCAGTGATTTGCTCTGGTGCCTGTGACATCGAAAGGGACAGGGCTCTGATGTGCTCTTGTGCTTGTGACATCAAAAGTAGCGGATCTCTGATGTGCTCTGGTGCCTGTGACATCACAATGGTCAGGGCTTTGATGTGCTCTGGTGCCTGTGACATCACAAGGAGCAGGGTTGTTATGTGCTCTGGTGCTTCTGACATCACAAGGGTCAGGGCTGTGATGTGCTCTGGTGCCTGTGACATCACAATGGTCAGGGCTGTGATGTGCTCTGGTACCTGTGACATCACAAGGAGCGGGGTTGTGATGTGCTCTGGTGCCTGTGACATCACAAGGAGAAGCCTGTGATGTGCTCTGGTGCCTGTGACATAACAAAGAGCAGGGCTGTGATTTGCTCGGGTGCCTGTGACATCAAAAGTGTCAGGGCTCTGATGTGCTCTGGTGCCTGTGATATCACAATGGTCAGGGCTGTGATGTGCTCTGGTTCCTGTGACATCACAAGGAGTGGGGCTGTGATGTGCTCTGGTGCCTGTGACATGACAGTGGTCAGGGCTGTGATGTGCTCTGGTGCCTGTGACATCACAATGGTCAGGGCTGTGATGTGGTCTGGCACCTGTGACATCACAATGGTCAGGGTTGTGATGTGCTCTGGCCACTGTGACATCACAAGGAGCGGGGCTGTGATTTGCTCTGGTGCCTGTGACATCACAATCGTCAGGGCTGTGATGGGCTCCGGCGCCTGTGACATCCCTAAGGTCAGGGCTGTGATGTGCTCTGGTGCCTGTGACTTCAACAGGGTCAGAGCTCTGAGGGGCTCTGGTGTCTGTGACATCACAAGGGTCAGGGCAGTGATGTGCTCTGGTCCCTGTGACAACATTAGGAGCACGTCTGTGATGTGCCCAGGTGCCTGTATCTTCACAAAGTCAGGGCTGTGATGTGCTCTGATGCCTCTGACATCACAAGGAGCAAGGCTGTGATGTGCACCGGTGTTTGTGACATCACAATTGTCAGGGCTGTGATGTGCTCTGGTGCTTCTGACATCACAATGGTCAGGGCTGTGATGTGCTCTGGTGCCTGTGACTTCAAAAGGGTCAGGGCTCTGATGTGCTCTGGTGCCTGTGACATCACAAGGGTCAGGGCTGTGATGTGCTCTGGTACCTGTGACATCACAAGTAGCGGGGTTGTGATGTGCTCTGGTGCCTGTGACATCACAAGGGTCAGGGCTCTGGTGTGCTCTGGTTCCTGTGACATCACAAGGAGCTGATCTCTGATGTGCTCTGGTACCTGTGACATCACAAGGAGCAGGGCGGTGATGTGCTCTGATGCCTGTGACATCACAATTGTCAGGGATGTGATGTGCTCTGGTTCCTGTGACATCACAATGCTCTGGGCTGTGATGTGCTCTGGTGCCTGTGACTTCAAAAGGGTCAGGGCTCTGATGTGCTCTGGTGCCTGTGACATCACAAGGGTCAGGGCTGTGATGTGCTCTGGTACCTGTGACATCACAAGTAGCGGGGTTGTGATGTGCTCTGGTGCCTGTGACATCACAAGGGTCAGGGCTCTGGTGTGCTCTGGTTCCTGTGACATCACAAGGAGCTGATCTCTGATGTGCTCTGGTACCTGTGACATCACAAGGAGCAGGGCGGTGATGTGCTCTGATGCCTGTGACATCACAATAGTCAGGGATGTGATGTGCTCTGGTTCCTGTGACATCACAATGGTCAGGGCTGTGATGTGCTCTGGTGCCTGTGAAATCACAGTGGTCAGGGCTGTGATGTGCTCTGGTGCCTATGACATCACAAGGAGCAGGGTTCTGATTTGTTCTGCTGCCTGTGACATCACAAGGAGCAGGGCTGTGTTGTGCTCTTTTGCCTGTGACATCACAAGGGTCAGGGATGTGATGTGCTCTGGCACATGTGACATCACAATGGTCAGGGTTGTGATGTGCTCTGGCACTGTGACATCACAAGGAGCGGGACTGTGATTTGCTCTGGTGCCTGTGACATCACAATCGTCAGTGCTGTGATGTGCTCTGGTGCCTGTGACATCACAAGGGTCAGGGCTGTGATGTGCTCTGGTACCTGTGACATCACAAGGAGCGGGGTTGTGATGTGCTCTGGTGCCTGTGACATCACAAGGAGAAGGGCTGTGATGTGCTCTGGTGCCTGTGACATAACAAAGAGCAGGGCTGTGATTTGCTCTGGTGCCTGTGACATCAAAAGGGTCAGGGCTCTGGTGTGCTCTGGTGCCTGTGACATCACAAGGAGCAGGTCTCTGATGTGCTCTGGTACCTGTGACATCACAAGGAGCAGGGCGGTGATGTGCTCTGGTGCCTGAGACATCACAATGATCAGGGCTGTGATGTGCTCTGGCACCTCTGACATCACAAGGAGCAAGGCTGTGATGTGCACCGGTGTTTGTGACACCACAATTGTCAGGGCTGTGATGTGCTCTGGTGCCTGTGACATCACAATGGTCAGGGCTCTGATGTGCTCTGGTTCCTGTGACATCACAAGGAGTGGGGCTGCGATGTGCTCTGGTGCCTGTGACATGACAGTGGTCAGGGCTGTGATGTGCTCTGGTGCCTGTGACATCACAATGGTAAGGGCTGTGATGTGCTCCGGCGCCTGTGACAACCCTAAGTTCAGGGCTGTGATGTGCTCTGGTGCCTGTGACTTCAACAGGGTCAGGGCTCTGAGGGGCTCTGGTGTCTGTGACATCACAAGGGTCAGGGCAGTGATGTGCTCTGGTCCCTGTGACAACATTAGGAGCACGTCTGTGATGTGCTCTGGTGCCTGTATCTTCACAAAGTCAGGGCTGTGAGGTTCTCTGGCCACAGTGACATCAAAAGGAGCAGGCCTGTGATGTGCTCTGGTGCCTGTGACATCACAAGGAGCAAGGCTGTGATGTGCACCAGTGTTTGTGACATCACAATTGTCAGGGCCGTGATGTGCTCTGGCCACTGTGACATCACAAGGAGCAGGGCTGTGATGTTGTCTGGCGGCTGTGACACCACAAGGAGCGGGGCTGTGATGTGCTCTGGTGCCTGTGACATCACAATGGTCAGGGCTGTGACGTGCACTGGTCCCTGTGACATCACAAGGAGCAGGGCTGTGTATTCCTCTGGTGCCTGTGACATCACAAGGGCCAGGGTTGTGACGTGCTCTGGCACCTGTGACATCACAAGGAGCAGGCTGTGATGTTCTCTGGTGCCTGTGACATCGCAATGGTTAGGGCTGTGACGTGCACTGGTCCCTGTGACATCACAAGGAGCGGGGCTATGATGTGCACTGGTGCCTGTGACATCAAAATGGTCTGTGCTCTGATGTGCTCTGGTTCCTGTAACATCACAAGGAGCAGGGATGTGATTTGTTCTGGTGCCTGTGACATCACAATGGTCAGGGATGTGAAGTGCTCTCGTGGCATTGACATCATGAGGAGTAGGGCTGTGATGTGCTCTGGTTGCTGTGACATCACAAGGAGCGGGGCTGTGATGTGCTCTGGTGCCTGTGACATCACAAGGAGCAGGGCTGTGTATGCCTCTGGTGCCTGTGACATCACAAGGGCCAGGGTTGTGATGTGCTCTGGCACCTGTGACATCACAAGGGTCAGGGCTGTGACTTGTTCTGGTGCCTGTGACATCACAAGGGTCAGGGCTCTGATGTGCTCTGGTGCCTGTAACATCACAAGGAGTGGGGCCATGATGTGCTCTGGTGCCTGTGACATCACCAGGAACAGGCCTGTGTTGTGCTCTGGTGCCTGTGACATCACAATGGTCTGGGCTGTGATGTGCTCCGGCACCTGAGACATACGAAAGGTCAGGGCTGTGAAGTGCTCTGGAGCCTGTGACATCACAAAAAGCAGGGCTGTGATTTGCTCTGGTCCCTGTGACATCACAATGGGCCGGGCTGGGATTTCCTCTGGTCCCTGTGACATCAAAAGGGTCCGGGCTGTAATGTCCTCTGGTGCCTGTGACATTACAAGGAGAGGGCCTGTGATGTGCTCTGGTGCCTGTGAACTCAGAAGGAGCAGGGCTGTGATGTGCTCTGGTGCCTGTGACATCACAAGGGTCAGGGCTGTGATGTGCTCTGGTGCCTGTGACATTACAAGGGTCAGGACTGTGATCTGCTCTGGTGCCTGTGACATCGCAAGGGTCAGGGCTGTGATGTGCTCTGGTTCCTGTGACATCACAAGGAGCGTGGCTGTGATGTGCTCTGGTGCCTGTGACATCAAAACGGTCTGTGCTCTGATGTGCTCTAGTGCCTGTAACATCACAAGGAGCAGGGATGTGATTTGTTCTGGTGCCTGTGACATCACAATGGTCAGGGATGTGATGTGCTCTGGTGCCTGTGACATCACAAGGAGCGTGGCTGTGATGTGCACTGGTGCCTGTGACATCAAAACGGTCTGTGCTCTGATGTGCTCTAGTGCCTGTAACATCACAAGGAGCAGGGATGTGATTTGTTCTGGTGCCTGTGACATCACAATGGTCAGGGATGTGATGTGCTCTGGTGCCTGTGACATCACAAGGAGAAGGGCTGTGATGCGCTCTGGCATCTCTGCCATCACAAGGAGCAAGGTTGTGATGTGCACTGGTGTTTGTGACATCACAAGGGTCAGGGCTGTGATGTACTCTGGTGCCTGTGACATCACAATGGGCAGGGTTGTCATTTGCTCTGGCCACTGTAACATCACAAGGAGCAGGGCTGTGATGTTCTCTGGTGGCTGTGACATCACAAGGAGCGGGGCTGTGATGTGCTCTGGCACCTGTGACATCACAAGGAGCAGGGCTGTGATGGGCTCTGGTGCCTCTGAAATCACATGCAGCATGGCTGTGATGGGCTCTGGTGCCTGTGACATCACAAGGAGCAGGGCTGTGATGTGCTCTGGTGCCTGTGACATCACAAGGAGAAGGGCTGTAATGTTCTCTGGTGCCTGTGACATTACAAGGAGAAGGGCTGTGATGTGCTCTGGTGCCTGTGACATCACAAGGGTCCGGGCTGTAATGTGCACTGTTGCCTGTGACATCACAGGAGTCTGGGCTGTGATGTGCTCTGGTGCCTGTGACATAACAAGGGGCAGGGCTCTGATGTGCTCTGGTTGCTGTGACATCACAAGGTGCTGGGCTGTGATGTGGTCTGGTGCCTCTGACATCACAAGGAGCAGGGCTGTGATGTGCTCTGGTGCCTGCGACATCACAATGGTCTGGGCTGTGATGTGCTCTGGTGCCTGTGACATCACAAGGGACAGAGGTGTGACGTGCTCCGGTGCCTGTTGCATCACAAGGAGCAAGGTTGTGATGCACTCTGGTGCCTGTGACATCGCAAGGAGAAGGGCTGTGATGTGCTCTGGTGCCTGTGACATAACAAAGAGCAGGGCTGTGATTTGCTCTGGTGCCTGTGACATCAAAATGGTCAGGGCTCTGATGTGGTCTGTTGCCTGTGACATCAAAAGGAGCGGGTCTCTGATGTGCTCTGGTACCTGTGACAACACAAGGAGCAGGGCGGTGATGTGCTCTGGTGCCTGTGACATCACAATGGTAAGGGCTGTGATGTGCTCTGGTTCCTGTGACATCACAAGGAGTGGGGCTGTGATGTGCTCTGGTGCCTGTGACATGACAGTGGTCAGGGTGGTGATGTGGTCTGGTGCCTGTGACATCACAATGGTCAGGGCTGTGATGTGCTCCGGCGCCTGTGACATCCCTAAGGTCAGGGCTGTGATGTGCTCTGGTGCCTGTGACTTCAACAGGGTCAGGGCTCTGAGGGGCTCTGGTGTCTGTGACATCACAAGGGTCAGGGCAGTGATGTGCTATGGTCCCTGTGACAACATTAGGAGCACGTCTGTGACGTGCTCTGGTGCCTGTATCTTCACAAAGTCAGGGTTGTGAGGTTCTCTGGCCACAGTGACATCAAAAGGAGCAGGCCTGTGATGTGCTCTGGTGCCTCTGACATCACAAGGAGCGGGGCTGTGATGTTCTCTGGCACCTCTGACATCAAAAGGAGCAAGACTGTGATGTGCACCGGTGTTTGCGACATCACAATTGTCAGGGCTGTGATGTGCTCTGGTGCCTGTGACATCACAAGGGGCAGGGTTGTCATATGCTCTGGCCACTGTAACATCACAAGGAGCAGGGTTGTGATGTTCTCTGGTGGCTGTGACATCACAAGGAGCAGGGCTGTGATGCTCTGGCCACGCATGACATCATAAGCAGTGTGTAAGTCAGTAGGTATTTAAATGTGACATCACAAGGAGCAGGGCCTTGATGTGCTCTGGTGCCTGTGACATCACCAGGAACAGGGCTGTGATGTGCTCTGGGTGCCTGTGACATCACAATGTCTGGGCTGTGATGTGCTCTGGTTCCTGTGACATCACAAGGAGTGGGGCTCTGATGTGCTCTGGTTCCTGTGACATCACAAAGAGCGGACTCTGATATGCTCTGGTGCCTGTGACATCACAAGGAGCAGGGCTGTGATGTGCTCTGGTGCCTGTGACATCACAATGGTCAGGGGCTGTGATGTGCTCTGGTTCCTGTGACGTCACAAGGGTGGGGCTGTGATGTGCTCTGGTGCCTGTGACATGACAGTTGTCAGGGCTGTGATGTGCTCTGGTGCCTGTGACATCACAATGGTCAGGGCTGTGATGTGCTCTGGTGCCTGTGACATCCCTAAGGTCAGGACTGTGATGTGCTCTGGTGCTCAGACTTCAACAGGGTCAGAGCCTGAGGGGCTCTGTGTCTGTGACATCACAAGGGTCAGGGCAGTGATGTGCTCTGGTCCCTGTGACAACATTAGAGCACGTCTGTGATGTGCTCTTTGCCTGTATCTTCACAAAGTCAGGGCTGTGAGGTTCTTTCACACACTGACATCAAAAGGAGCAGGCCTGTGATGTGCTCTGGTGCCTCTGGCATCACAATGGTCAGGGGGTTGTGATGCTCTGGGTGCCTGGTACATCACAAGGAGCAAGGCTGTGATGTGCCTGGCACCTCTGACATCACAAGGAGCAAGGCTGTGATATGCACCGGTGTTTGTGACATCACAATTGTGTGGGGCTGTGATGTGCTCTGGTGCCTGTGACATCAAAAGGAGCAGGGCTGTGATGTGCCCTGGTGCATGTGATATCACAATGGTCAGGGCTGTGATGTGCTCTGGTGCTTCTGACATCACAAGAGTCAGGCTGTGATGTGCTCTGGTGCCTGTGACTTCAAAAAGGGTCAGGGCTCTGATGTGCTCTGGTGCCTGTGACATCACAAGGGTCAGGGCTGTGTGATGTGGCCAGGGGAGTACCTGTGACATCACAAGGAGCGGGGTTGTGATGTGCTATGGTGTTTGTGACATCACAACTAGAAGGGCTGTGATGTGCTCTGGTGCCTGTGACATAAAAAAGAGCAGGGCTGTGGTTTGCTCTTGGTGCCTGTGACATCACAAGGGTCAGGCTCTGATGTGCTCTGGTGCCTGTGACATCACAAGTGAGCCGGATCTCTGATGTGCTCTGGTACCTGTGACATCACAAGGGAGCAGGGCTGTGATTTCTGGTGCCTGTGACATCACAATGGTCAGGATGTGATGTGCTCTGGTTCCTGTGACATCACAATGGTCAGGCTGTGATGTGCTCTGTGCCTGTGAAATCACAGTGGTCAGGTTGTGATGTTCTCTGGTGCCTATGACATCACAAGGAGCAGGGTCCGATTTGTTCTTCTGCCTCAGACATCACAAGGAGCAGGGCTGTGTTGTGCTTCTTGCTCAGACATCACAAGGGTCAGGGCGAGATGTGCTCTGGGCAATCAGACATCACAATGGTCAGGGCTGTGATGTGCTCTGGTGCCTGTGACATCACAAGGAGCGGGGCTGTGATTTGCTCTGTGCCTGTGACATCACAATCGTTAGGGCTGTGATGTGCTCTGGTGCCTGTGACATCACAAGAGCAGGGCTGTGATGTGCTCTGGTGCTTCTGACATCACAAGGGTCAGGGCTGTGATGTGCTCTGGTGCCTCTGACTTCAGAAGGGTCAGGGATCTGATGTGCTCTGGTGCCTGTGACATCACAAGGGTCAGGGCTGTGATGTGCTCCTGGTACCTGTGACATCAGAAGGAGCGGGGCCAGATGTGCTCTGGGTGCCCGTGGACATCACAAGGAGAAGGGTTGTGATGTGCTCTGGTACCTGTGACATCACAAGACAGGCTGTGATGTGCTCTGGTCCTGGACATCAAAAGGTCAGGGCTGTGATGTGCTCTGGCCTGTGACATCACAAGAGCGGCTGGATGTGCTCGGTGCTGTGACATCACAAGGGCAGGGCTGTGATGTGCTCTGGTGCCTGGACATCACAATGGTCAGGGCTGTGATGTGCTCTGTCCTGTGACATCACAAGGAGTGGGCTGGATGTGCTCTGTGCTGTGACATCACAGGGTCAGGCTGTGATGTGCTCTGGTCACTGTGACATCACAAGGAGCAGGGCTGTGATGTTGCTCTGGGCCTGTGACATCAAGGAGCAGGGCTGTGATGTGCTCTGGTGCCTGTGACATCACAAGGGTCAGGGCTGTGATGTGCCCTGGCCTGTGACATCACAAGGAGCAGGGCTGTATCCTGGCAGCCTGTGACATCACAGGGCAGGGCTGTGATGTGCTCTGGTCCTGTGACATCACAAGGAGCAGGCTGTGATGTGCTCCTGGTGCCTGTGACAAAGTCAGGCTTGATGTGCTCTGTGCCGTACCAAAGGGGGGGAGGCGTGCTAGACGTGCACTGGTGCCTGTGACATCACAAGGAGCGGGGCTGTGACGTGCACTGGTGCCTGTGACATCAAAATGGTCTGCTCTGATGTGCTCTGGTTCCTGTAACATCACAAGGAGCAGGGATGTGATTTGTTCTGGTGCCTGTGACATCACAATGGTCAGGATGTGAGTGCTCTGTGCTTGACATCAAGGAGTCAGGGTGTGTGTTGCTGGTGCCTGTGACATCACAAGGAGCAGGGCTGTGATGTGCTCTGGTGCCTGTGACATCAAAAGGAGCAGGGCTGTGTATGCTCTGGTGCCTGTGACATCACAAGGGCAGGGCTGTGATGTGCTCTGGCACCTGTGACATCACAAGGAGCAGGGCTGTGATTGTTCTGGTGCCTGTGACATCACAAGGGTCAGGGCTGTGATGTGCTCTGGTGCCTGTGACATCACAAGAGTGGGGCTGATGTGCTCTGGTGCCTGTGACATCACAAGGCAGGGCCTGTGATGTGCTCTGGTGCCTGTGACATCACAAGGTTGGGCTTGATGTGCTCTGTGACCTGTGACATCACAAGGTCAGGCTGTGTGAGCTCTGGTGCCTGTGACATCACAAGAGCAGGGCTGTGATTGCTCTGGTGCCTGTGACATCACAAGGCAGGGCTGTGATGTGCTCTGGTCCCTGTGACATCACAAGGGTCACGGCTGTGATGTGCTCTGGTGCCTGTGAATCACAAGGGCGAGGGCTGTGATGTGCTCTGGCCTGTGACTCAGAAGAGCAGGGCTGTGATGTGCTCTGGTGCCTGTGACATCACAAGGAGCAGGGTGTGATTTGTTCTGGTGCCTGTTGACATCACAATGGTCAGGATGTGATGTGCTCTGTGCCTGTGACATCACAAGGAGCAGGGCTAGATTTGCTCTGGTCCTGTGACATTCACAAGGAGCAAAGGGTGTGATGTGCTCTGGGGCCTTTGTGACATCACAGGTCAGGGCTGTGATGTCTCTGGTGCCTGTGACATCACAAGGGTCAGGGTTGTATGTGCACTGGGCACTGTAACATCACATGGAGCAGGGCTGTGATGTTCTGGTGCCTGTGACATCACAAGGCAGGGCTGTGATGTGCTCTGGTGCCTGTGACATCACAAGGCAGGGCTGTGATGTGCTCTGGTGCCTGTGACATCACAAGTGCATCAGACTGTGGGATGTGCTCTGGTGCCTGTGACATCACAAGGAGCAGGGCTGTGATGTGCCTGGTGCCTGTGACATCACAAGGAGAAGGGCTGTAGTGCTCTGGTGCCTGTGACATCACAAGGAGTCAGGGCTTTATGTGCTCTGGTGCCTGTGACATCACAAGGGTCAGGGCTGTGATGTGCTCTGTGCCTGTGACATCACAGGAGCAGGGCTGTGATGTGCTCTGGTGCCTGTGACATCACAAGGGCAGGGCTGTGATGTGCTCTGGTCACCCGTGACATCACAAGGTCAGGGCTGTGATGTGCTCTGGTGCCTGTGACATCACAAGGTGCCATTCATGGCTGTCTCTGGTGGCTGCTTGACATGGCAGGTCAGGGCTGTGATGTGCTCTGGTGCCTGTGACATCACATGGGCAGGGCTGTGATGTGCTCTGGTGCCTGTGCATCACAATGGTCAGGGCTTGATGTGCATCTGGTGCCTGTGACATCACAAGGAGCAGGGCTGTGATGTGCTCTGGTCCCTGTGACATAACAAGGAGCAGGGCTGTGATGTGCTCTGGTGCCTGTGACATCAAATGGTCAGGCTCTGATGTGCTCTGGTTGCCTGTGAACATCAAAAGAGCGGATGTGATTGCTCTGGTGCCTGTGACATCACAATGGCAGGGATGTGATGTGCTCTGGTGCCTGTGACATCACAGAGTAGGGCTGTGATGTGCTCTGGTGCCTGTGACATCACAAGGAGGGCTGTGATGTGCTCTGGTGCCTGTGACATACATGGTCAGGTGTGATGTGGCTCTGGTGCACATCACAGCCCTGACCATTGTGATGTCTCAGGCACCAGAGCACATCGCAGCCCTGACCACTGTCATGTCACAGGCACCAGAGCACATCACAGCCCCACTCCTGGTGACGTCACAGGAACCAGAGCACATCACATCCTGACCATTGTGATGTCAGAGGCACTAGAACAAATCACATCCCTGCTCCTTGTGATGTTACAGGCACCAGAGCACATCAGAGCACAGACCGTTTTGATGTCACAGGCACCAGAGCACATCACAGCCCTGCTCCTTGTGATGTGACAGGAACCAGAGCATCATCACAGCCCTGCCTCCTTGCGATGTCACAGGCACCCAGAGCACATCACAACCCTCCTCATTGTGATGTCACAGGCTGCAGGGCAAACCAGCCCTGCTCCTTGTGAAGTCACAGGCAGGGCAACCAAATCACAGACCCGCGCCTTGTGACATCACATGGACCATAGCACATCACAGTCCTGGACCCTTGTAATGTCACAGGCACCAGAGCACATCACAGCCCTGCTCCTTGTGATGTCACAGGATGCAGAACAAATCGCAGCCCTGCTCCTTGTGATGTCACTGGCACCAGAGCACGTCACAGCCGTGCTCCTTGTGATGTCACAGGCACCAGAGCACATCACAACCCCACCATTGTGATGTCAGAGGCACTAGAGCACATCACAGGCCTGCTCCTTTTGATGTCACTGTACAGAGAACCTCACAGCCCTGACTTTTGAAGATACAGGCACCAGAGCACATCACAGACGTGCTCCTAATGCTGTCACAGGGACCAGAGCACATCACTGCCCTGACCCTCAGGATGTCACAGACACCAGAGCCCTCAGAGCTCTGACCTGAAGTCACAGGAACCACAGCACATCACAGCCCTGACCTTAGGGATGTAACAGGCGCCGGAGCACATCACAGCCCTGACCATTGTGATGTCACAGGCACCAGAGCACATCACAGCCCTGACGATTGTGATGTCACAGGCACCAGAGCAAATCACAGCCCCGCTCCTTGTGATGTCACAGTGGCCAGGCACATCACAACCCTGACCATTGAGATGTCACAGGTGCCAGAGCACATCACAACCCTGACCATTGTGATGTCACAGGCACCAGAGCACATCACAGCTCTGACCACTGTCATGTCACAGGCACCAGAGCACATCACAGCCCCGCTCCTTGTGATGTCACAGGCACCAGAGCACATCACAGCCCTGACCCTTCTGATGTCACAGGCACCGGAGCCAAATCACAGCCCTGCCCTTTTTTTATGTCACAGGCACTAGAGCACATCATAACCTTCCTTGTGATGTCACAGGCACCAGAGCACATCACAACCCCGCTATTTGTGATGTCACAGGTACCAGAGCACATCACAGCCCTGGGACACTTGTGATGTCAGGCACCAGAGCACATCAGCCCTGACCCTTTGAAGTCACAGGCATGGAGCACATCACATTCCTGACCCTTGTGATGTCAGAAGCACCAGAGAACATCAGAGCCCTGACCCTTTTGAAGTCACAGGCACCAGAGCACATCACAGCCCAGACACCTTGTAAGTCAGAAGCACCAGAGCACATCACAGCTCTGACCATTTGTGATATCACAGGCACCAGGGCGCATCACAGCCCTGCTGCTTGTGATGTCACAGGCACCAGAGCACATCACAGCCCTGCTCCTTTTGATGTCACTGTGGCCAGAGAACCTCACAGCCCTGACTTTGTGAAGATACAGGCACCAGATCACATCACAGACGTGCTCCTAATGTTGTCACAGGGACCAGAGCACATCACTGCCCTGACCCTTGTGATGTCACAGACACCAGAGCCCCTCAGAGCTCTGACCCTGTTAAAGCCACAGGCACCAGAGCACATCACAGCCCTGACCTTAGGGATGTCACAGGCGCGGAGCACATCACAGGCCTGACCACTGTATTGTCACAGGCACCAGAGCACATCACAGCCCTGACCACTGTCATGTCACAGGCACCAGAGCACATCACAGGCCTGCTCCTTTGATGTCACAGGCACCAGAGCAAATCACAGCCCTGCTCTTTGTGCCATGTCACAGGCACCAGAGCACATCAAAGCCCTTCTCCTTGTGATGTCACAGGCACCAGAGCACATCAGGAACCCCGCTCCTTGTGATGTCACATGTACCCAGAGCACATCACAGCCCTGACGATTGTGATGTCACAGGTGCCAGAGCACATCACAGCCCTGACCCTTGGATGTCACAGGCACCAGAGCACATCACAGCCCTGCCCTGTGATGTCACCCAGGCCAGAGCACATCACAGCCTAGCCCTGCTTGTGATGTCACAGGCACCAGAGCACATCACAGCCTGCTCCTTGTGATGTCACAGGCCAGAGCACATCACAGCCTGCTCCATTGGATGTCACAGGTGCCAGAGCACACCACAGCCCTGACCATTGTGATGTCACAGGCACCAGGCACATCACAGCCGACTCCTATATGTCACAGGCACCAGACACATCAAGCCCGACCTTTGAGGTCACAGGAACCAGAGCACATCACAGCCCTGACCTTGTGAGTCAAGGCACCAGAGCACATCACAGCCCTGCTCCTTGTGATGTCACAGGGACCAGAGCACATCACAGCCCTGACCTTGTGATGTCACAGGCACCAGAGCACATCAGACCCTGACCCTTGTTGTCACAGGCACCAGAGCACATCACAGCCCTGACCTTGGATGTCACAGGCACCAGAGCACATCACAGCCTGACCCTGTGATGTCACAGGCACCAGAGCACATCACAGCCCTGACCTATGTGATGTCACAGGCACCAGAGCACATCACAGCCCTGACCTTTGATGTCACAGGCACCAGAGCACATCACACCCTGACTTGTGATGTCACAGGCACCAGAGCACATCAAGCCCTGCTCCTTGTGATGTCACAGGCACAGAGCACATCACAGCCCTGACCTTGTGATGTCACAGGCACCAGAGCAATCACAGCCCTGCCTTGTATGTCACAGGCCAGAGCACATCACAGCCCTGCTCCTTGTGATGTCACAGGCACAGAGCACATCACACCGCCACTGTGATGTCACAGGACCAGAGCACATCACAGCCCTCTCTTGTGATGTCACGGCACCAGAGCACATCAGAGCCCTGACCTTTATGTCACAGGCACCAGAGCACATCACAGCCCTGACTTTGTGAAGATACAGGCACCTGGGACATCACAGACGTGCACCTAAGTTGTCCAGGAAGAGCACATCACTGCCCTGACCCTTGTGATGTCACTGCAGCCAGAGCTCAGAGCCAGCCCTGCTTGTGAACACAGGCACCAGAGCACATCACAGCCCTGACCTTGGGATGTCCAGGGCCAGAGCCCATCACAGCCCTGACATTGTGATGTCACAGGCACCAGAGCAAATCACAGCCCTCCTGTGATGTCACAGTGGCCAGAGCACATCACTGCCCTGCTGTGATGAGTGACAGCAGAGACAATCACAGCCCGCCTCTTGTGATTCACAGTGCCAGAGCACACACAACCCTACCATTGTGATGTCACAGGTGCAGAGCACATCACAGCCCTGACCATTGTGAGGTCACGGGCACCAGAGCACACCACAGCCCTGACCACTGTCATGTCAGCAGGCACAGAGCACATCACAGCCCCACTCCTTGTGAGTCACATGCACCAGAGCACATCACAGCCCGACCACTTCATGTCACAGGCACCAGAACACATCAGGGCCGCACTCCTTGTGATGTCACAGGACCAGAGCACATCAAGCCCGACCATTTGATGTCACAAGCACCAGAGCACATCACAGCCCTGCTCCTTGTGATGTCACAGGCACTCAGAGCACATCACAGCCCTGACGGTTGTGATGTCACAGGCAGCAGAGCAAGTCACAGCCCCGCCTCCTTGTGATGTCACAGTGGCCAGAGCACATCACAACCCTGACCATTGTGATGTCACAGGTGCCAGAGCACATCACAGCCCCTGGACCCTTGTGATGTCAGAAGCACCAGAGCACATCACAGCCCTGACCACTGTCATGTCACAGGCACCAGAGCACATCACCGTCCTGCTCCTTGTGATGTCACAGGTACCAGAGGACATCAGAGACCTCGGGCTCCTTGTGATGTCACAGGCACCAGAGCACATCACAGCCCTGACCCTTCTGATGTCACAGGCACCAGAGCAAATCACAGCCCTGTTTCTTTATGTCACAGGCACCAGAGCACATCACAGCCCCTTCTCCTTGTGATGTCACAGGCACCAGAGCACATCACAACCCCCGCTACGTGTGTTGTCACAGGTACCAGAGCATATCACAGCCCTGACCTCTTGTGATGTCACAGGCACCAGAGCACATCAGAGCCCTGACCCTTTGAAGTCACAGTACCCAGAGCACATCACAGCCCTGACACTTGTGATGTCAGAAACACCAGAGCACATCACAGCCCTGACCATTGTGATATCACATGCCCCAGGGTACATCACAGCCCTGCTCCTTGCGATGTCACAGGCACCAGAGCACATCACAGCCCTGACGATTGTGATGTCACAGGCAGCAGAGCAAGTCACAGTCCCTGCCTCCTTGTGATGTCACAGTGGCCAGAGTAATATCACAACCCTTACCATTGTGATGTCACAGGTGCCAGAGCACACCACAGCCCTGACCGCTAGGGGGATGTCACAGGCACCAGAGAGCACACCACAGCCCGGACCACTATCATGTCACAGGCAGCAGAACACATCAGAGCCCCACCTTTTGAGGTCACAGGAAACCAGAGCACATCACAGCCCTGACCATTGTGATGTCACAGGCACCAGAGCACATCACCACCCTGCTCTGCACCAGAGCACATCACAGACGTGCTCCTAATGTTGTCACAGGGACCAGAGCACATCACTGCCCTGACCCTTGCGATGTCACAGACACCAGAGCCCCTCAGAGCTCTGACCCTGTTGAAGTCACAGGCACCAGAGCACATCACCGCCCTGACCTTAGGGATATCACAGGCGCCGGAGCACATCAGAGCCCTGACCATTTTGATGCCCTGATCCATTTTGATGTCACAGGCACCAGAGCCAGAGCACTTGTGATCACAGTGGCCCAGAGCACCCTGACCTGACCCTTGTGATGTCACAGGCACCAGAGCAAATCACAGCCCTCCTCTTTGTTATGTAACAGGCACCAGAGCACATCACAGCCCTTCTCCTTGTGATGTCACAGGCACCAGAGCACATCACAACCCCGCTCCTTGTGATGTCACAGGTACCAGAGCACATCACAGCCCTGACCCTTGTGATGTCACAGGCACCAGAGCACATCAGAGCCCTGACCCTTTTGAAGGCACAGGCACCAGAGCACATCAGAGCCCTGACCCTTGTGATGTCACAAGCACCAGAGCACATCACAGCCCTGCTCCTTGTGATGTCACAGGCACCAGAGCACATCACAGCCCTGACGATTGTGATGTCACAGGCAGCAGAGCAAGTCACAGCCCCGCTCCTTGTGATGTCACAGTGGCCAGAGCACATCACAACCCTGACCATTGTGATATCACAGGTGCCAGAGCACATCACAGCCCTGACCCTTGTGATGTCAGAAGCACCAGAGCACATCACAGCCCTGACCACTGTCATGTCACAGGCACCAGAGCACATCACCGCCCTGCTCCTTGTGATGTCACAGGTACCAGAGGACATCAGAGACCCGCTCCTTGTGATGTCACAGGCACCAGAGCACATCACAGCCCTGACCCTTCTGATGTCACAGGCACCAGAGCAAATCACAGCCCTGCTCTTTTTTATGTCACAGGCACCAGAGCACATCACAGCCCTTCTCCTTGTGATGTCACAGGCACCAGAGCACATCACAACCCCGCTACGTGTGATGTCACAGGTACCAGAGCACATCACAGACCTGACCCTTGTGATGTCACAGGCACCAGAGCACATCAGAGCCCTGACCCATTTGAAGTCACAGGCACCAGAGCACATCACAGCCCTGACCCTTGTGATGTCAGAAACACCAGAGCACATCACAGCCCTGACCATTGTGATATCACATGCCCCAGGGCACATCACAGCCCTGCTCCTTGCGATGTCACAGGCACCTGAGCACATCACAGCCCTGACAATTGTGATGTCACAAACACCGGGGCACATCACAGCCCAGCTCCTTGTGATGTCACAGGCACCAGAGCACATCACAGCCCTGACCATTGTGATGTCAGAGGCATCAGAGCACATCACAGCCCTGCTCCTTTTGATGTCACTGAGGCCAGAGAACATCACAGCCCTGACTTTGTGAAGATAGAGGCACCAGAGCACATCACAGACGTGCTCCTAATGTTGTCACAGGGACCAGAGCTCATCACTGCCCTGACCCTTGTGATGTCACAGACACCAGAGCCCCTCAGAGCTCTGACCCTGTTGAAGTCACAGGCACCAGAGCACATCACAGCCCTGACCTTAGGGATGTCACAGGCGCCGGAGCACATCACAGCCCTGACCATTGTGATGTCACAGGCACCAGAGCACATCGCAGCCCTGACCACTGTCATGTCACAGGCACCAGAGCACATCACAGCCCCACTCCTGGTGACGTCACAGGAACCAGAGCACATCACATCCCTGACCATTGTGATGTCAGAGGCACTAGAACAAATCACATCCCTGCTCCTTGTGATGTTACAGGCACCAGAGCACATCAGAGCACAGACCGTTTTGATGTCACAGGCACCAGTGCACATCACAGCCCTGCTCCTTGTGATGTCACAGGAACCAGAGCACATCACAGCCCTGACCCTTGCGATGTCACAGGCACCAGAGCACATCACAGCCCTGACCATTGTGATGTCACAGGCACCAGAGCACATCACAGCCCTCACCAGAGCACATCACAGCCCTGACCTGGATGTCACAGGCACCAGAGCACATCACAGCCCTGACCATTGTGATGTCACAGGCACCAGAGCACATCACAACCCTCCTCATTGTGATGTCACAGGCACCAGGGCAAATCACAGCCCTGCTCCTTGTGAAGTCACAGGCACAACAGCAAATCACAGACCCGCTCCTTGTGACATTACCAGGCACATCACAGCCCAGATGTCACAGGCACCAGAGCACATCACAGCCCTGACAATTGTGATGTCACAGGCACCAGAACAAATCGCAGCCCTGCTCCTTGTGATGTCACGGGCACCAGAGCACATCACAGCCCTGCTCCTTGTGATGTCACAGGCACCAGAGCACATCACAACCCTGACCATTGTGATGTCAGAGGCACCAGAGCACATCACAGGCCTGCTCCTTTTGATGTCACTGTGGCCAGAGAACCTCACAGCCCTGACTTTGTGAAGATACAGGCACCAGAGCACATCACAGACGTGCTCCTAATGCTGTCACAGGGACCAGAGCACATCACTGCCCTGACCCTTGTGATGTCACAGACACCAGAGCCCCTCAGAGCTCTGACCCTGTTGAAGTCACAGGCACCACAGCACATCACAGCCCTGACCTTAGGGATGTCACAGGCGCCGGAGCACATCACAGCCCTGACCATTGTGATGTCACAGGCACCAGAGCACATCACAGCCCTGACGATTGTGATGTCACAGGCACCAGAGCAAATCACAGCCCCGCTCCTTGTGATGTCACAGTGGCCAGAGCACATCACAACCCTGACCATTGAGATGTCACAGGTGCCAGAGCACATCACAGCCCTGACCATTGTGATGTCACAGGCACGAGAGCACATCACAGCTCTGACCACTGTCATGTCACAGGCACCAGAGCACATCACAGCCCCACTCCTTATGATGTCACAGGCACCAGAGCACATCACAGCCCTGACCATTGTGATGTCACAGGCACCAGAGCAAATCACAGCCCTGCTCTTTGTGATGTTACAGGCACCAGAGCACATCACAGCCCTTCTCCTTGTGATGTCACAGGCACCAGAGCGCATCACAAAACCGCTCCTTGTGATGTCACAGGTACCAGAGCACATCACAGCCCTGACCCTTGTGATGTCACAGGCACCAGAGCACATCACAGCCCTGACCCTTTTGAAGGAACAGGCACCAGAGCACATCACAGCCCTGACCCTTGTGATGTCACAAGCACCAGAGCACATCACAGCCCTGCTCCATGTGATGTCACAGGCACCAGAGCACATCACAGCCCTGACGATTGTGATGTCACAGGTGCCAGAGCACATCACAGCCCTGACCATTGTGAGGTCACGGGCACCAGAGCACACCACAGCCCTGACCACTGTCATGTCACAGGCACCAGAGCACATCACAGCCCCACTCCTTGTGAGGTCACAGGAACCAGAGCACATCACAGCCCTGACCATTGTGATGTCACAGGCACCAGAGCACATCACCGCCCTGCTCCTTGTGATGTCACAGGTACCAGAGCACATCAGAGACCCGCTCCTTGTGATGTCACAGGCACCAGAGCACATCACAGCCCCTGACTTCTGATGTCACAGGCACCGAACAAATCACAGCCCTGCCCTTTTTATGTCACAGGCACCAGAGCACATCACAGCCCTGACCCTTTGATGTCACAGGCACCAGAGCACATCAGAGCCCTGACCCTTGTGATGTCACAGGTACCAGAGCACATCACAGCCCTGACACTTGTGATGTCACAGGCACCAGAGCACATCAGAGCACAGTCACCAGAGCACATCACAGCCCTGACCCTTGTGATTGTGATACCTTTGAAGTCACAGGCACCAGAGCACATCACAGCCCTGACTGCTTGTCAGAAGCACCAGAGATGTCACATTGTGATATCACAGGCAGAGGGCACATCACAGCCCTGCTCTTTTGATGTCACTGAGGCCAGAGAACCTCACAGCCCTGACTTTGTGAAGATACAGGCACCAGATCACATCACAGACGTGCTCCTAATGTTGTCACAGGGACCAGAGCACATCACTGCCCTGACCCTTGTGATGTCACAGACACCAGAGCCCCTCAGAGCCCTGACCCTGTTGAAGTCACAGGCACCAGAGCACATCACAGCCCTGACCTTAGGGATGTCACAGGCGCCGGAGCACATCACAGGCCTGACCATTGTATTGTCACAGGCACCAGAGCACATCACAGCCCTGACCACTGTCATGTCACAGGCACCAGAGCACAACACAGCCCTGCTCCTTGTGATGTCACAGGTACCAGAGCACATCAGAGACCCGCTACTTGTGATGTCACAGGCACCAGAGCACATCAGAGCCCTGACCCTTTTGATGTCACAGGCACCAGAGCAAATCACAGCCCTGCTCTTTGTGATGTCACAGGCACCAGAGCACATCACAGCCCTTCTCCTTGTGATGTCACAGGCACCAGAGCACATCAGAACCCCGCTCCTTGTGATGTCAAATGTACCAGAGCACATCACAGCCCTGACGATTGTGATGTCACAGGTGCCAGACCACATCACAGTCCTGACCCTTGTGATGTCACAGGCAAAAGAGCACAACACAGCCCTGCTCCATGTGATGTCACAGGCAGCAGAAAAAATCAGAACCCTGCTCCTTGTGATGTCATGGGCACCAGAGCACATCACAGCCCTGACCACTGTGATTTCACAGGCACCAGAGCACATCACAGCCCTGACCATTGTGATGTCACAGGCACCAGAGCACACCACAGCCCTGACCAATGTCATGTCACAGGCACCAGAGCCCATCACAGCCCCACTCCTTGTGATGTCACAGGCACCAGAGCACATCAGAGCCCTGACTCTTGTGATGTCACAGGCACCAGAGCAAATCACAGCCCTGCTCTTTGTTATTTCACAGGCACCAGAGCACATCACAGCCCTTCTCCTTGTGATGTCACATGCACCAGAGCACATCACAACCCCGCTCCTTGTGATGTCACAGGTACCAGAGCACATCACAGACCTGACCCTTGTGATGTCAGAGGAACCAGAGCACATCAGAGCCCTGACCCTTTTGAAGTCACAGGCACCAGAGCACATCACAGTCCTGACCCTTGTGATGTCAAAAGCACCAGAGCACAGCACAGCCCTGCTCCTTGTGATGTCACAGGCACCAGAGCACATCACAGCCCTGACGATTGTGATGACGCAGGCACCAGTGCAAATCACAGCCCCGCTCCTTATGATGTCACAGTGTCCAGAGCACATCACAACCCTGACAATTGTGGTGTCACAGGTGCCAGAGCACATCACAGTCCTGACCCTTGTGATGTCACAGGCAAAAGAGCACAACACAGCCCTGCTCCTTGTGATGTCACAGGCAGCAGAACAAATCAGAACCCTGCTCCTTGTGATGTCATAGGCACCAGAGCACATCACAACCCTGACCACTGTGATTTCACAGGCACCAGAGCACATCACAGCCCTTCTCCTTGTGATGTCACAGGAACCAGAGCACATCACAGCCCTGACAATTGTGATTTCACAGGCAACAGAGCACATCACAGCCCTGACCCTTGTGATGTCACAGGCACCAGAGCACATCACCGCCCTTCTCCTTGTGATGTCACAGGCACCAGAACACATCACAACGCAGCACCTTGTGATGTCACAGGTACCACAGCACATCACAGCCCTGACCCTTGTGATGTCACAGGCACCAGAGCACATAACAGCCCCGACCATTGTGATGTCACAGGCAGCAGAGCACATCACCGCCCTGCTCCTTGTGATGTCACAGGTACCAGAGCACATCAGAGCCCTGACACTTTTGATGTCACAGGCACCAGAGCAAATCACAGCCCTGCTCCTTGTTATGTTACACGCACCAGAGCACACCACAGTCCTTCTCCTTGTGATGTCACAGGCACCAGAGCACATCACAAACCCGCTCCTTGTGATGTCACAGGGACCAGAGCACATCACAGCCCTGACCCTTGTGATGTCACAGGCACCAGAGCACATCAGAGCCCTGACCTTTTTGAAGTCACAGGCACCAGAGCACATCACAGCCCTTCTCCTTGTGATGTCACAGGCACCAGAGCACATCACAGCCCTGCTCCTTGTGATGTCACAGGCACCAGAGAACATCACAGCCCTGACCCTTGTGATGTCACAGGCACCAGAGCACATCATAGCCCTGACACTTGTGATGTCACAGGCACCAGAGCACATCACTGCCCTGACCCTTGTGATGTCACAGGCACCAGAGCCCATCACAACCCCGCACTGGTGATGTCACAGGCACCAGAGCACATCACAGCCCTGCTCCTTGTGATGTCACAAGGACCAGAGCCCATCACAGCCCTGCTCTTTCAGATGTCACAGGCAGCAGAGCAAATCACAACCCCCCCCCCCAGCGATGTCACATTCATCCGAGGACATCACAATCCTGCTCCTCGTGATGTCACAGGCACCAGAGCACATCACAGCCCTGGCCATTGTGATGTCACAGGCACCAGAGCACATCACTGCCCTGACCCTTGTGATGTCACAGGCACAAGAACAAATCACAGCCTGCTCCTTGTGATGTCATAGGCACGAGAGCACATCACAGCCCTGCTCCTTGTGATGTCACAGGAGCCAGAGCACATCACAGCCCTGGCCCTTGTTATGTCAGAGGCACCAGAGCACATCACAGCCCTGACCCTTGTGAAGTCACAGGAACCAGAGCAAATCACAGCCCTGACCATTGTGATGTCACAGTGGCCAGAGCACATCACAACCCTGACCATTGTGATGTCACAGGTGCAACAGCACATCTCAGTCCTGACCCTTGTGATGTCACAGGCAAAAGAGCACAACACAGCCCTGCTCGTTGTGATGTCACAGGCACGAGAACCAATCAGAACCCTGCTCCTTGTGATGTCATAGTCACCAGAGCACATCACAACCCTGACCACTGTGATTTCACAGGCACCAGAGCACATCACAGCCCTGACCCTTGTGATGTCACAGGCACCAGAGCACATCAGAGCCGTGACCGTTGTGATGTCACAGGCACCAGAGCACACCACTGCACGGACCCTTGTGATGTCACAGGCACCAGAGCAGATCACAGCCCCACTCCTTGTGATGTCACAGCAACCAGAGCACAACACAGCCCTGACCATTGTGATGTCACAGGCACCAGAGCACATCACAGCCCTGACCATTGTGATGTCACAGGCACCAGAGCCCATCACAACCCTGCTCCTTGTGATGTCACAAGGACTAGAGCCCATCACAGCCCTGCTCTTTCTGATGTCACAGGCAGCAGAGCAAATCACAACCCCCCCCCCCAGCGATGTCACATTCATCCGAGGACATCACAGTCCTGCTCCTCGTGATGTCACAGGCACCAGAGCACATCACAGCCCTGAGCATTGTGATGTCACAGGCACCAGAGCAAATCACTACCCTAACCCTTGTGATGTCACAGGCACCAGAACAAATCACAGCCTTCTCCATGTGATGTCATAGGCACCAGAGCACATCACCGCCCTGGCCCATGTGATGTCACAGGCACCAGAGCACATCACAGCCCTGACCCTTGTGAAGTCACAGGAACCAGAACAAATCACAGCCCTGACCATTGTGATGTCACAGTGGCCAGAGCACATCACAACCCTGACCATTGTGATGTCACAGATGCCACAGCACTTCACAGTCCTGACCCTTGTGATGTCACAGGCAAAAGAGCACAATACAGCCCTGCTCGTTGCGATGTCACAGGCACGAGAACCAATCAGAACCCTGCTCCTTGTGATGTCATAGTCACCAGAGCACATCACAACCCTGACCACTGTGATTTCACAGGCACCAGGGCACATCACAGCCCTGACCCTTGTGATGTCACAGGCACCAGAGCACATCAGAGCCGTGACCGTTGTGATGTCACAGGCACCAGAGCACACCACTGCACGGACCCTTGTGATGTCACAGGCACCAGAGCAGATCACAGCCCCTCTCCTTGTGATGTCACAGCAACCAAAGCACATCACAGCCCTGACCATTGTGATGTCACAGGCACCAGAGCACATCAGAGCCCTGACCTTTTGATGTCACAGGCACCAGAGCAAATCACAGCCCCGCTCTTTGTTATATCACAGGCACCAGAGCACATCACAGCCCTTCTCCTTGTGATGTCACAGGCAGTCACAGGCACCAGAGCAAATCACAGCCCTGCTCCTTGTGATGTCACAGGCCCAGAGCACATCACCGCCCTGACCATTGTGATGTCACAGGCACCAGAGCACATCACAGCCCTGACCTTGTGATGTCACAGGCACCAGAGCACATCACAGCCCTGACCATTGTGATGTCACAGGTGCCAGACAAATCACATCATGTCACAGGCCCTGAACCATTGTGATGTCACAAGCAGCAGAAAATCAGAACCCTGCTCCTTGTGATGTCATAGGCACCAGAGCAAATCACAGCCCTGAACACTGTGATTTCACAGGCACCAGAGCACATCACAGCCCTGACCATTGTGATGTCACAGGCACCAGAGCACACCACAGCCCTGACCACTGTCATATCACAGGCACCAGAGCACATCACAACTCTTTGTGATGTCATAGGCACCAGAGCACATCACTCTGTGATGTCACAGGAACCAGAGCACAGAGCACCTGTGATGTCACAGGCACTAGAGCACATCAGAGCCCTGGCCCTTGTGATGTCACAGGCACCAGAGCACATCACAGCCCACTTTGTGAATCACAGGAACCAGAGCAAATCACAGCCCTGACCCTTGTGATGTCACAGTAATATCACAACTCCTGACCAGAGCACATCACAGCCCTGACCCTTGTGATGTCACAGGCACAGAGCACAACACAGCCCTGCTCTTTGTGATGTCACAGGAACCAGAACCAATCAGAACCCTTCTCTTGCATGTCACAGGCACCAGAGCACATCACAACCCTGCACCTTGTGATGTCACAGGCACCAGAGAACACAACAGCCCTGACCACTGTGATTTCACAGGCACCAGAGCACATCACAGCCCCACTCCTTGTGATGTCACAGGCACCAGAGCACATCAGAGCCCTGATCCATTTGATGTCACAGGCACCAGAGCAAATGACAACTCCCGCTCTTTTTGATGTCACAGAACAAATCACAGCCCTGCTCCTTGTGATGTCACAGGCACCAGAGCACATCAGAGCCCTGACACTTGTGATGTCACAGGCACCAGAGCACATCACAGCCCTGACCATTGTGATGTCACAGGCACCAGAGCACATCACAGCCCTGCTCCTTGTGATGTCACAGGCACCAGAGCACATCACAGCCCTGACCCTTGTGAAGTCACAGGAGCCAGAGCAAATCACAGCCCCGCTCCTTGTGATGTCACAGTGGCCAGAGCACATCACAACCCTGACCATTGTGATGTCACAGGTGCCACAGCACATCACAGTCCTGACGCTTGTGATGTCACAGGCAAAAGAGCACAACACAGCCCTGCTCCTTGTGATGTCACAGGCACCAGAACCAATCAGAACCCTGCTCCTTGTGATGTCATAGGCACCAGAGCACATCACAACCCTGACCACTGTGATTTCACAGGCACCAGAGCACATCACAGCCCTGACCCTTGTGATGTCACAGGCACCAGAGCACATCAGAGCCCTGACACGTGTGATGTCACAGGCACCAGAGCACATCACAGCCCTGACCCTTGTGATGTCACAGGCACCAGAGCACATCACAGCCCTGGCCACTGTGATGTCACAGGCACCAGAGCACATCACAGCCCTGGCCTTGTGATGTCACAGGAACCAGAGCACATCCAGCCCTGACCATTGTGATGTCACAGGCACAAGAGCACATCACAGCCCTGTCATGTGAAGTCACAGGCACCAGAGCACATCACAGCCCTGCTCCTTGTGATGTCACAGGCACCAGAGCACATCACAGTGATGTCACAGGCACCAGAGCACATCACAGCCCTGCTCCTTGTGATGTCACAGGCACCAGAGCACATCACAGCCCTGCTCCTTGTGATGTCACAGGCACAGAGCAGCCCTGGCCAGAGCACATCACACCCTGTCCCCTTGTGATGTCACAGGCACCAGAGCACATCACAGCCCTGACCACTCACAGTGATGATGTCACAGGCACCAGAGCACATCACAGCCCTGACCATTGTGATGTCACAGGCACCAGAGCACATCACAGCCCTGACCCTTGTGATGTCACAGGCACCAGAGCACATCACAGCCCCACTCCTTGTGATGTCACAGGCACCAGAGCACATCAGAGCCCTGATCCTTGTGATGTCACAGGCACCAGAGCAAATGACAGCCCTGCTCTTTTTTATGTCACAGGCACCAGAGCACATCACAGCCCTTCTCCTTGTGATGTCACAGGCACCAGAGCACATCAGAGCCCTGAACCTTTTGAAGTCACAGGCACCAGAGCACATCACAGCCCTGACCCTTGTGAAGTCAGAAGCACCAGAGCACATCACAGCCCTGACCATTGTGATATCACAGGCACCAGGGCACATCACAGCCCTGCTCCTTGTGATGTCACAGGCACCAGAGCACATCACAGCCCTGAAAATTGTGATGTCACAAACACCGGTGCACATCACAGCCTTGCTCCTTGTGATGTCAGAGGTGCCAGAGCACATCACAGCCCTGCTCCTTTTTATGTCACTGTGGCCAGAGAACCTCACAGCCCTGACTTTGTGAAGATACAGGCACCAGAGCACATCACAGACGTGCTCCTAATGTTGTCACAGGGGCCAGGGCACATCACTGCACTGACCCTTGTGATGTCACAGACACCAGAGCCCCTCAGAGCTCTGACCCTGTTGAAGTCACAGGCACCAGAGCACATCACAGCCCTGACCTTAGGGATGTCACAGGCGCCGGAGCACATCACAGCCCTGACCATTGTGATGTCACAGGCACCAGAGCACATCACAGCCCTGACCACTGTCATGTCACAGGCACCAGAGCACATCACAGCCCCACTCCTTGTGATGTCACAGGAACCAGAGCACATCACAGCCCTGACCATTGTGATGTCACAGGCACCAGAGCACATCACCGCCCTGCTCCTTGTGATGTCACAGGTACCAGAGCACATCAGAGACCCGCTCCTTGTGATGTCACAGGCACCAGAGCACATCTGAGCCCTGACCCTTGTGATGTCACAGGCACCAGAGCAAATCACAGCCCTGCTCTTTGTTATGTCACAGGCACCAGAACACATCACAGCCCTTCTCCTTGTGCTGTCACAGGCACCAGAGCACATCACAACCCCGCTCCTTGTGATGTCATCGGCACCAGAGAAAATCACAGCCCTGAACACTGTGATTTCACAGGCACCAGAGCACATCACAGCCCTGACCCTTGTGATGTCACAGGCACCAGAGCACATCATAGCCCTGACACTTGTGATGTCACAGGCACCAGAGCACATCACAACCCTGACCCTTGTGATGTCACAAGGACCAGAGCCCATCAGAGCCCTGCTCTTTCTGATGTCACAGGCAGCAGAGCAAATCAAACCCCCCCCAGCGATGTCACATTCATCCGAGGACATCACAGTCCTGCTCCTTGTGATGTCACAGGCACCAGAGCACATCGCAGCCCTGACTATTCTGATATCACAGGCACCAGAGCACATCACTGCCCTGACCCTTGTGATGTCAC
Organism: Muscicapa striata striata; assembly: GCA_030060385.1. Lineage (NCBI taxonomy): Eukaryota > Metazoa > Chordata > Aves > Passeriformes > Muscicapidae > Muscicapa > Muscicapa striata. The sequence goes on from JAREIS010001153.1 coordinate 62,215, forward strand.
AGGCACCAGAACAAATCACAGCCCTGCTCCTTGTGATGTCATAGGCACCAGAGCACATCACAGCCCTGACCCTTTTGATGTCACAGGCACCAGAGCACATCACAGCCCTGCTCCTTGTGATGTCATAGGCACCAGAGCACATCACAGCCCTGGCCCTTGTGATGTAACAGGCACCAGAGCACATCACAGCCCTGACCCTTGTGAAGTCACAGGAACCAGAGCAAATCACAGCCCCGCTCCTTGTGATGTCACAGTGGCCAGAGCACATCACAACCCTGACCATTGTGATGTCACAGGTGCCACAGCACATCACAGTCCTGACCCTTGTGATGTCACAGGCAAAAGAGCACAACACAGCCCTGCTCCTTGTGATGTCACAGGAACCAGAACCAATCAGAACCCTGCTCTTTGTGATATCATAGGCACCAGAGCAGATCACAACCCTGACCACTGTGATTTCACAGGCACCAGAGCACATCACAGCCCTGACCCTTGTGATGTCACAGGCACCAGAGCACATCAGAGCCCTGACACTTGTGATGTCACAGGCACCAGAGCACATCACTGCCCTGACCCTTGTGATGTCACAGGCACCAGAGCCCATCACAACCCCGCACCTGGTGATGTCACAGGCACCAGAGCACATCACAGCCCTGGCCATTGTGATGTCACAGGCACCCGAGCACATCACAGCCCTCACCACTGTCATGTCACAGGCACCAGAGCACATCACAGCCCTGCTCCTTGTGATGTCACAGGCACCAGAGCACATCAGAGCCCTGCTCCTTGTGATGTCACAGGCACCAGAGCACATCACAGCCCTGCTCCTTGTGATGTCACAGGCAGCAGAAAAAATCAGAACCCAGCTCCTTGTGATGTCATAGGCACCAGAGCACATCACAGCCCTGACCACTGTGATTTCACAGGCACCAGAGCACATCACAGCCCTGACCATTGTGATGTCACAGGCACCAGAGCACACAACAGCCCTGACCACTGTCATGTCACAGGCACCAGAGCACATCACAGCCCCACTCCTTGTGATATCACAGGCACCAGAGCACATCAGAGCCCTGATCCTTGTGATGTCACAGGCACCAGAGCAAATGACAGCCCTGCTCTTTTTTATGTCACAGGCACCAGAGCACATCACAGCC